>VZTL01027845.1:0-26493 GCA_013400535.1 Scopus umbretta | reverse complement strand
TTATTATTATTATTATTGTAGAACTATGTTGGAGATTACATTTGAAAAAAACCCCAAACAAACAGACCACATAAAACACCTATGCTGGGATTTCCATTGGCCAAGTTTTTGTTCAAACTACAGGGAGACCACAAGCCCTTCTAGGGACCTTCCCTGGAAGCAAGGGAGAATATACCGTTCTCTTCACTAATGGGATGGTGTCCAGGGAGTGAGTTTAAATGATCAGTTGTGAAAGCTGGGAAGAACTGAGATTTGAACCCAGACCTTTTGAATCAGCCCCATGGTATGCTCCCAACTGAGAAAGCACTTTTTGCATATTGTGTGATGGGTGTAGCTGTCCTAAGGTGTTCATCCAGGTATTGAAGCTGCCAAGCTCCTTGGAGGAGAAAGGGATTTTCAGCATCCTGTCAGATCATTGCTCTTGCTGCAGTTCCCTTCCAGTAAAATAGAGATAATCCAGCAAAGAAACAATACCACTAAACTTGTTATCAGTCCTTCCTTGCTTATTCCTCCCACCAAACATTTCCTATCAAGCATTCAACCAGCTAATCTTCTCCTTTTGTCACTGAAACAAAAACACTTGCTCATTTTGTGTCATCTCCAAATACTGCAACAATAGAAGAATCCAGCCATTAATTACCGAAATTACCATTACGAGAGAAAATTATAGTCATTAAAACCGAGGTGAAACTCATTTGTACTTTCTCAACTTCTCCTTTTTAGATGTTTATAATGTCACCAACTTAATGTCTTCAGTAAAGACCCCAGAATGCAGCATACTAAGCTTGAGAAATGTGAGTGGCATGCTGTCACTTCCAAGAGCTCTTCTGCTTTACTTATGCAAATGCTACTTTTCTTTCTCTGAGCTGTGCTATAATCTGGAGGTCCATGGGAAAAATGGCTTGGTCTTCCTTGTGGCCCTGTTTGCACAACCATGACCCTGCCTGACATGATGAAAGATTTTTCTTGAATGGCCTTCATCCAAGCAACGTGGCCTCTGGTGATGTCTTTACATGGTCGATGCCCACACAGAGCGGGGATCAGTGGTGACAAGAAGTCACTCGATATCCTGATCACTCTGGATAATGTTGAGCTTTCTGTTTGCTTCCACTCACCCTTTCAGCTCTCTTGTGCTCTACTACACCTACCCTGGTGCTCCTGCCTCTGTGCCCTCCTGCTTCAGCCAGCCAGATACCAGACTTTGTCACGTGTCTCATTTGAAGATCCAGTCACTGTGTGAGAGCATCAGCCTGATAGAAATGGAAAAAAATATAATACACTGCAGGGCACTGGAAAAAAACCAAAAACTGCGGAACATCCCTGCTAGATTAATTTTGGCCAAATGCTAGTTGAATTTGTAACACTATTTTTGCTGTGAACTCCAATATCCTGAAGTTACAGACACCAAGAGGTCATAGATCTGCAAGGTCAGTAGCTTCACAATCTCCTAAACTGTCCTGGTGTGGTGCAGCTGAGGGTTAGAAAATGTAGCACAATGCATTTACGTCTCTTGAGACTTCCTTGAGAACTTGACATGAGGCTACTATTCAGAAGAAGGGCCCCTGGAAGAGTGAAGACCAGTTGACAGTTTTGCTTCCCTCCCATCCACCACAACCAGTAAGTGCTGCCCTCCATCTCCTCAATGTGATGTCCCTGCAGCTCCAGAAAGGTCAGGATTCAACTCTTCTGCACTTTCTGTCCATGGAAAATGTGGGATGCCATCATGCAGCAAGGAAGCCACAGCACTGCTAGAAACAACATGGAGAAATATCGAATGAATGAATACAAAAGCACCTGCTGATGTAATTCAGCTCTGCTGCAGTTCCAATGTGCGTCAACTCTCATGCTGAAGGTAGGCAGGAATGTTGTGAAGCACAAAAGTTTTCCAATGATTGGAGCAATTGAGGTGCTTTCATAAGCAGTCTCTATGCCTGCTCAGGGTAACATACCCTCCAAAAGTGGCAGTGATTGAACAGGATGGTCAAGGGAGAATTCAAGAGAAGACAAAATATACCTTACGGGATCTATTGACCCTTAGTATGGTCTTTCTTGCCCTTTCTCCTGTGAACAAGACACCTCCAAGGACATTTGTGTCCAGTCTCTCAGAACTGTTCATTCCATGAGAGCTGTAATGACACTAATCCAGATAGGAGGCTTAACACCCAAACCAACTCCAAATCAGACTACTGGGGAACAGGAGCTCATGTGCTAAACTCGATTACCATCATCTGACTGTTGATATCAGTGACGATTAGTAGGAGTTAAGAGGAATCTGATTCATTGGTCTTATGCTGGATGATGGATACCTGGCCTAGATGCATATCCAGACTTTATACATACATATATAAATTGTGTTTGCCATTTTCCGCAGACTTGAGCCATAGGCAATGCTTGAGAAAAAGAAGAGCATGACTAGTTTATGCTATCAAGATAAAGGTTAAACACCCAATTATTGTGTTTGGTAGCAAGGTTATGGGCCAGCACAATAAATGACTTTGTTAGTATCTGCCTGGAAACTCAATTCCATTCCTAGCCACAGACTTGGCCTTTCTCTGAATGTTGTTGATCAGCAGTAACGTTCAGGGTGTGTTTCAGCAAGCATTTCTCCAAAGTACACTCTTTACATTTGATTTTAACTCTTAATTTTCATTCTTATTTAGTCACAGCAATCACTGAATGCAAATAAAAAAGCTAGATTTTATGATTTTCTGCATGGCTTTATGGCAAGTGACAAGAACCCCCTTAATCTCTGAATTTCGGTGATTTCTTTAAGCCATTGCCTTGCTGTCAGCTATATCACATCTGTGAAATGTCTTTTGATGAGCAAAGATGCAACTCAATTTCCAGGGCTTCTCCCCATTTTGTTTCTGGACAAAGCTACATGAACATGGCTGAAAGACAGCCAATACATTACGCAATCTGGTGTCTTGCAGTGGTTTGGCCAGTTTGGGACCTTTTCCCTCAGAGCGGCTAGCAAATATTCTCATAACTGGGAAATTCCCTTCATATTCAGACTCAATGTAATTTTGTCCCATTTTTTTCCTCCCTTCTGTTTTACTCATCATGTAATCCCTTCCTATCTTTTTGCTGACTTTCTTTCAAAAACCTGTAATCAAATATTTCTGTAAAAGAAGTGCCCAAGTTTTTTGGTTTTTTTTTTTTTTTGTTCCCATCACTGGAATGAGCATGTGGTTGTATAGTTCACAAGCTCCTTTTAAACAGATGGCTAATTACTTATGAGCAGCTACAAAAGTTAACTATAAATATGTAAATTGGGAAAGAATAAAATACTCGTTAAACATTAGGCATTTACTATGGAAATTAAGTGTCATTAGATGCATAAAAGACTTTCCCAGCATTTGTTCTTGCGGCATTTCTCTTTAAGCCTTCATTAGTGTAGTGATCCTAATAAACATAGAAATGGGCCACCCTGTCTAAATAAAATCAGAGCCATCCTGAATGTACGCCCAGAACTCAAACCCAAACATTTTTTTTACTTGTTTTGAGCTTTGGAGATATGCCATCGCTTTAATTTTCTTCCCCAGTTTGCATTTCCTCTTTGCTTCTTCATTCAACCCAACAAGAGGAGCAAAGCCTACAACATAACATCATCAGAAAAGCTATTCACATCATATTTTAGACTGAATTGGAGCCAGATATTACAGAAGCATGAAACATTCTTGGCAAAGTATTTAGAAAAACACTAATTTGGGGCTTTAGATTAGACAAGTAGAGGGCTGGAGCAAAAATCTTAGAGAAAGGGTGGGAAATCCAGCACTGGAAGCTGGACATCAGACTAAAATGAGATAGGTATGGATGATCCTAACTCATTTTCCATGAGTCTGTGAAACTCATCATCATCTTCATGTCTTTCCAGCCCAAATCCTATCATCTTCACTCAGCATCTTCTTCTATGTCAGCCCACTCCATCTATAATAAGCCGTGACTGCAAAAGCAGAGTACACCCTTCCTCAACAGCCTTCCTGGACCTTAGAGGTAAAGACATGGAGACCCTCATGTGGAAGCCCCCAGAGTCCTGGAATAATTTTCTGAAGGACTTCCTTAGAGATGCACCAGTGTGGTCCTATCAATTCCTGCGAAGTCAATATGCTCACAAGGTCATTAGCGCAGAAGTTCTATCAAATGGCCTGTATGCAAGAAATTTATTTGAACTCATCTTCAGATAACAACATAATAACAAGAGGCTTGTATGAACACTAGTGGAGCTCAGTAGACATGTAAACTCTCCCTTGCCATAAAGTCTAGAGCACTTGCTGCAGTGGGTGAACTGAAAGGATGAAACTTTTATGTCTCCACCCTCCATGCAAATGAGTCAATCACAGTCCATACCAAGTCCAGTGCTGCAATTTTACTCTCAGCCAAAGAAGTCAGATGGAAAGGTGGAAGTATTTATTTTTCTGTAAATTTTCTGTAACCTAGGATTGATTTGTCAACATGAAAGCAAATAAAACCAAGGAAAATCACAAACTTGGAAAAACTGTGGTGAAAGCACAGCAATTTTTGTCCTTTCTCTTTCTGTAGCACCCACCCACACATAGTCGGTCTGTTGACAACAGAAAACCTGTGAGAAAAAAATGGAAATTCTGTCACAGAACTTTCTAGATTGTCCCCTTGTTCCTGGAAAACATACAAATGTATCTATAAATTATTTTCAAGCCAATTCAACCAATGTCCATGTCATTTTAGGCCCCACAGTAATTAGCAAACTTGGCAGCGTGAGAAATGCTGTGATGTGCTCCCATGTTGGAGCAGCCCAAATTTGCCATGCTGGTTACTGCCCAGCACAGCTTTGCTGGGTGGAGGAGGGAAAGTCTCTTCATCTGCCTGACAGCCATGAAACAGGATTTTAAGACACTTCATGGGATTTTGAGACACTTTATGAGCCAAAATCAGTTGGTCAAAGGCTGTGGATACAAATACTGTACCATGCAGTGTACATCTAAGCATTTTCAGTATAAGGATTCTCTTCAGTTGTTGCTTTATATTTTTTTTACTATTCGTTTTGCAGCAGTACCAAGCTAGTCTGGAGAACAGCTGCCGCATTTTGCTGATGTCACTCTTACATATCAGAGGACCTTCTCTCCAACGAACTGAAAGTTCTAGTAAAAGCACCATGAAGGGTCTTGAACCTTCTGTTGTCTTCTTCACCGTCTGGGTGAGAAGGCTGCAAGTTGCTCCTTCAGCCAAGGTCTTCTCATGCAGTCCTTTTAGCGATCAGTTGCCTGTCTAAGAAAGAGGAGAAGAAAAAAGTTTGAGTCATTTGAACCAGCATTAGCCAGCTGGTGAGTGTTTGGCCGTAAACTGGCCTGACACCCCAAGATGGGCTGGGAAGAGGCTGTATTTTGCTGGCTGTTCACTGGGCTGGAAATCAGGATCTGCTCTGAGATGTATTTTAATATGTGACATGGGGTAAACCACCAAGATATTCTTTATCTCCTGCCCAGAATCATAAAAAAGCCTCACAGTGATACTTTGGACACCAAACACAATTTAGGGAATGCATCATGAAAAGGTGCTCCATTGTAATATATGATATTCTCATTCCCTCATTTTTTCACAAGCCTTCTTTGATTTACCACTTGCTGCTAATGAAGAAAACCCACCAAGGCATGTGAATACAGCTTAAAAGGTAAAAGACTGACAATAAATGGGCTTTCTCATTGCCTTTTGAAGTTACTCTGGTGCCCTCAGAGAGTCTGCAGGCCACAGGCAGCAAACTATGACATAGCATAAGGTGTAGCTAAAACATAAACAACACAAGGATTTAAGCCAGAAGCAACTGTTGCTTGAGACAGAGACACACTGCTGTTTGTAGGGTGCTTGTACTTTGAGGATGTGCCTGCCCAATGCACCTGAGGCAACCCTGGGGGCTTTCATGCTTGGACCGTGTCCTTGGAGGCCATGACTGGGCTCTGGCCACATGTCCTGCTGGAAGCTGTGTGGAGGGCTTCCTGCCCTGTTGGGAGGGTACCAGTGCTGGTGGGTTATGGAGGAACTTTTGTCTGATGCGTCTCTCCAAAACATTACATCTTGAAGTTCGCTGGACCAGGGCTTGAAAGGTAAACAGTATGTGATTGCATGCAGATGGCTGAAGACATGGATCTGTTTTATTTATGCTTCTTGGAAAGATGTTACTCAATATGCTGTTGGAGATTTAAATGTTTATTCTGAGCAATTCTGAGACAAAATTTAACTAGCAGTCTATGGAAGAGCTTAATAAGGGGTGGGATGGAAAAAAGTCTTTTTCTGTGTCTGTGGACCATAAATCACAGATGTTGCAAGGGCCACAAATCTTGGCTTTTCATGCCATTTAATCTCAGTTCCCTAGCTGCTGTTGAAGGAGATTTAAAGGCTGCCAGTTTGCTCCTATGAGACATAGGTGTGCTGATTTGCTCATTCTTTAAAAAATGACACAATTTGAAGGGCTGGTAAAGGCTTCTACAAGCACAACATTGTGTCCTGGAAAGAGGAGAGTAGTTTTCACCAAACATGTTGAATAACATGCATGATTTTGGGCTGAACACTTGCAAAACAAAGCAAGCTCCCTTGGTGATCAGGTCTGCCCTTGGCCTGGCTTAACTAAATAAGACACACCTTGCTCTACAAATGTTGAGATAGTGCTAAATTATTTTTGTCAATGACCAAGTAACTCCTTTAGGTAAAAATGTGTATCTTGCTCCTCACTAAATCATGTCCGGGATCTACTCCTAGCAATTGGATGCTATGGTCTAAAAGTCCAAAAAGCAAGCAGGTTTCTCCTTTGAAAAGCTCACCAGCCAGAGTCCCCCATAAAACAACTTTGTGCACCCTTTCCCAATTCCTGGGTATTTTTCAGAACTTTTTTTCACCTCCCTGACCCAGAAGCAAAAAGTGGATTTAGAACTTTTCGCTTTACTTCTAGGAGATGGATGCAAACACAGCCAGTGCTTGCGGGCAGAGGAAAAGCTGCGTCGGCCCCTGTCAGGCCTAAAAAGCAAGTGACCTGGATAAAGCGATGCACAGTCCTGGAAGTCTGAAGTGTCTGTGCAGATTGGCAAAGCTCCGTTAACTTGTCAAGCCAGGGCACATGAAGAGAGGCCCTGGTCCAGCTCGGGTGTCAGCCTCACTGATGTCAAAGGCTTTCCTCAGTGCCCACCGCATCCAAGATGCTGTTTTATCTCCTGTATCTGAGGCTGTATCCAAGCCTTTGGAGAAGAGGGTTGTATTGGTGCCATGAGCGTGGAGGAAAAGACCAGATGTCTTTGGCAAGGCTGAGGCATAAGCAACAGCCTTGCCAACAATAAATGCTGCTTTTAGGAAAACCCAGCTCCAGTGTTATTAATTTTTATAGCCAGACTGAACTTCTCTTGTTTTACCTGCTTCTTTCCTGGATTTATCTGCAGTAGCAGCTACAGCTCAGAGCTTTTTATTTTCTACAGCCACCAAGAGTCCCATGCAGGAGGCATCAGGCCCTACAGTTATCCCATTGTCCCGGCAGAGGAGTAGGTTGGAAATGCCTGCTTCGATGCACCAGGGCAGGAAGGGTCCTGGTCCCAGGTGTCCTCCTTCCTCGGATACTCCTGGCCCTCATTTTGCAGCCACCTGAAGGGGCCATGCATAGGAGGTGCGAAGTTTATTACCTGGTTTCTGCCAAGGAGCTTTGAATCCATGAGCGTGCTGGCTGTATAAAACACCAGCTTGTCACAGACAGCTGCTGAAATACCTGTTCTTACCCAGTTTTTCCCAGAGGCTTTTCTCGTATGAGTACAGGACTCAGAATTAACCAACATATAAATAAATAACCTCCAAACACCAAGCCCTGCTATTTTTTTAAACCTGAGAAACCTCCTGGCAGGTGCTTATGAAGTGAGTTCATTGCCCTGGGGAAAAGTGATTTGTTTTCACATGACATGATGCTTTATCAAAGGACAGAGGCTATTTGGTGGTGGCATTTCCCTCTGGCTCTGTTTTGTTCCCTGTCCCTTCACAAAGCTGTGGGTCAGGAATCATGAAGGTAAGAGAAGAGGCTTTTAAACCCTCTCGATCTATTCAGTTGATCTAGGCAGTCTTCTGTGTGTTGTGACATGCATGTTCCCAGACTGGAATGTTCCCCATTAACAGGATTTTCTTGCCCTTTTCTGCCCCAAACGCCTGCTTCCTCAGTGCAGGGAGGAAACATCTGAACCACCTCAGAAAAGTGACTTTAAAACCATCTAGGTATCCACAGAAAGTGGAGATAATGCATTTTTAAGGCACAGATTATTTACAAAATAATTTTATTTTGGTTGGTCATCTGAACTATATGATGTCCCTTCTCACTGTAGATGTTTTTTTTTTTTTCTGGAAATAATACCATCAACTCAAGTTGTTACTTCTTGCTTGTGGCTTGTCCCATGGGTGCATGGAGGTGGGTGGACTGGGGATTAACACCATCCAATGAACTTTTGGGTGAGCTGGTAGCGCCTAACAAAGCACAAGCTCAATAACACCAAGCGATTAACTTTCCTTATCCCACTTGGATTCATGTGACTTTACACCTATTGACAAGCACATATATCATTGACCAGGAGGGGTCACAGCCCAGTACTGTCCTACAAAAAGCGAAGAGTTAGCTTTGGTGAAGGAGACTGGGACTGGGACCCTAGCAAAAGTGCTTACCTTGCTCTGCATGGAAATGAGTGCTGGTGCTGAGCAAGGTTATCTCCTAGCTTCTGAGGCAGGCCCAGCTCAGAAAAACCACTGTTGTCCTACACAGTTAGCGAGGCTAGCTGCAGGTGATTGAAGGGCAATTACAAGGTGTTCAAGTAAAAAGAAGCCTTTGAGTTTCTGCTAGGCAGGTCAACATCTTCTTCATGGGGAGCTTGGATGGCTTCTCTTACCTTCTTTCCATTAGCAGCTGAACAGGGTCCCCAGCTACAGGGGAAAAAGGCATCTACAGCCTGCAAGCCTGGGGACTGATCCAAAACCATCTGCTCCCCAGCTTCCTGGGAGGATGTATCCTTCCAGGTGTATCCAGGAGAACCAGATGGTAAATGATCTGATCCATGACAGGTCATCATCACTTATCAGCAACACTGTCCATTCAAACCATTGTGCGAGAAGGAGGAAGCGGTAGGGCAAATAGGGGAACAGGAACATGCCTGGGTCTTTTCCACTCCTTCAGGAGGTGAGAGGAGCACTCTTAGTTAGCTGATGCCTGCAGGGAGGCAAAGCCTTCTGCAGGATAAAGTCTGCATCCATTAAGCCCATGGTATGATTTCTTGTCACATGCCAGCCAGCTTCCCATATAAAAAAATTCCTGTACATCTCTCAAAGTAGGGCTGTGTACGTCTCATAACTGTCCTGCAACTTAGTGATGGTTGAGAGGCCCTGTTGAAAAGCATCCCACAAAAATCCATCAACACAAATTAATAAATTACCACTGGTCCGCAGAGACACCATAACTGGCTGGTGTGTGCTCTTGTCCTAATGTAACCTGCATCGCAGCTGATTAGCTACAACTCAAAGATTAATGATAATTTGACTATCCACCTGTGTTTGTTCTCCTCACTGGTGCTGCGTTCCCCAAAGAAACTCAAGGGTTTCTCCATCAAAACAATGCAGGTGCCATCAGTGCAAGAGGGTTCAGCGCCTGGTATCTGGGAGAAGTGGGAATACTGAAAGAGCACTGATTTACGATACTTGGAGTGAAGTGGTAAGTGAAGCAATAGCTCCTTTTCCATGACGCTGCCCTGTGTTTTGTAACCTGCCTCATGGTCACCAGATGATTAGGACCTTTCCTGAACGCATGATTTCCCTTACCCTGAATGTTTACGATGGCTGGTTTCAATTATTTCTTTCCTTCACACTCTGTATTTCAACCTGCCTCGGATGAGCAATTCATCTACTCTATCAAATGACTTACCAAGATAGATTTCACATACAAGGCAAATATATTTTGCCTCCCCCCATAATTTCACAACCCTGCTTTTTATAATTCTGCTTCCTTTGCCTTATTCCCAGCAAACCTTTACCCAGAGCAGAGCTTTCCACCTGTGCAAGGTGAGTATAAATTACCATTGGATAAGAAAAGTAGCATTTACCGCTATTTTATCTTAACACTTGTGCCACAGCATTTCCCATGTCACTTGACTTGATATATAAAACTGGGTCAGAAAAATGTTGGGGTACTCACGTAGGGATGCAACAGCACCTCACCATGAAGCTTCGTGTTGATGTGTATGTTCAGAGTAACAGGTGCCAATGCAGAGTTGCACATAGTCATGTTTTACCTATGCACCTGCACTCACACGTGATCATCAAGCACCAATGATGCCATGATGTTTGTGAAAAAGCACCTTTTCCCACATATTTATACTTCGTGAGTTGTTGATGCCGATTCAATTAAGAATTGTGGGAGCATTAAGGGAGTCGGTGCATTTAATGCATATGCATGTGGTTGCTCAGTCTTTATTTTCTTCTGCTCTTAGTCAGCATGGATGAGACCCACAGAGGGTTGATAAATGAGTGATGAGGGCTTGGAGGGTGATTCCTTAGAAGTGGCATTGTGTGGGAGCCAAGGTGGGTACAGGCACTGCTATGGTACCCGGGTGGGTTGAGATCTGTGTCAGCAAAAAGCACAACGAATATCCAGGTGAGGGTGAATGAGCACTCAGCAAAATTCATCTGCAGTTCATTGAGGCAACACGTGGAGAGAGTTCATGGGGAGTTTATCATGGGAACTGTTGAGGGTTAATGGCCAGCAGAGCAGATTGAGCTGTGGGATTACTAAATAATGAACTTTTCTCTCCAATAAATTTGACCCTGACTTATAAAAAATCAATAATATGCTACACTTCAGACATTTTTTTTTTCTTTTGGTTGGGGAGAATGTGGGCTCAGAGTAAATTTTAAACTACTCTTTCATATATATATAAAAATATATTTTACCCTGACCATTTATACGAAAGCTCTGATGTGCCACATTTATTGCAGCTTCATCACCTAGATAGATTTTTATGTGGGTGCCTGGCTATTGCTTTGTTTAATCATTCCTTTCTCTTCCCTCCCCAGTCCCTCGCCTCCCTCCCCTTCTATGCTTTTTATGACACCATCGCCAGCATAGATCTACAGAAGGGTTTTCATGTGATGTAGGATGTCAGAGAGGTCAGGTCAGCTGGGACAGAGCCAAAAATATTAGCACTTTCTAGCCACTGAAGAGAGAAATTGAAATAATAGTTAGCACTTACAAACTGGCAGATTTTCAGCTGCAGGAAGAGGGAGGGCTTTTTTTGTTGTATTGTTTTATTTTATTTCTAAGGGGACAGAAGATGGTTTCAGTTCCTGGCTATAGAACAGACTTTCACTGGGCTTATATTTGGGTTATGTTTGGGTTGGAAGTGGGCGATGGGCTGATATCCACTCTTGGACTGCTGTGCTTCCTGAGTTTCCCACAATCCTGCTTCTCTCCAGCTCTATATGGAAGTAAGTCCCTCAAAAGACTACATATAGTGGGCTCCCTCACAACATACATCCCCTTCAATGTAGCTAAATAATCGCTTGCATTGTGCTAGGGCTAAATGTAAAATCTAGAGATGTATTGCCTGGGTTTCAGCTCTCCCCTTAATTTGGGTAATTTAAAAATCCTGTCTGTTCTACAAGAGGCCAACGTACAGGGCTAGGGATTAAACCCCAGGTAAAAGGTCCTGTTAAGCATTTGAACACCGTGACCTCTAGCAAGCCACTCAACTGCTTTGTGACTTTTTTTCTCTCTCTCACATAAAATGATAGGAAAAATCAAATCCAGATGCCTTGTGGTGCATGGAGGAGTTGTTCCATCACTGAGCAAAGGACTTTGCCTCTTTGACAGATATCATGAATAGGTATGGGCATATGGTTGTGTAGTGTGTCTGTGCATGTGCTCTACTGCCTTAAAATGGGTGAAGTTAGAACTATTTGGCTGTGTACAAGCCTCATAAAATCCTATATGATTTCAGAGAAGCTTTCTCGTTTGGAGGAGGAGGGATTTTACAACAAGGACAACTCCAGTGTCTACAATTTTGCTTTGTCTTTGTGCAGGTACAGCTCAGCAGAGAAGCACACGAATAGGCAGGATACCAAAAGTCTTATTGATCATTGCCCCAGAGTCTGTGAAGCTGGACTCCACTGGGGATGGGCTCTGGGTGTATGTGAGATGGTAGCTACGGATGGGGAATAGAAAGTAACTTCTTCCAGTAGCATCGGCTGCTGTCCTCACTCTTTTTCCTCTTAGCAGTGACAGACAGCCCAGATTTTCAGGGATCTCATGGGCTCTCTGTCCCAACCATGAACAGCCAAACCTTGGTCAAATGACGGCTCTTCCCCTTTCAGGTGAAGAAGCAGCCATACCTGAGGCTGCTCTCAAGAAGCCCCCAACAAAGCCATGACTGAGATGCAGAAGAGAGGTGACAAGGAGCATTGCAAAAAGAGCATGTAGACCTGCTCCATCCCTGGGTACCATATGCATCAGCAGGTCCACACAGGCTCTGCCTCTCTTCTTATGCCACAAGTATCACGAGGATCTTCATGAGTGATGTCTTCCCAACAGGCACACTGCAACCAGAGCTGGGCAAGCATTGCCAAGGGATACGTAATGTTTTGACGTTTGCCTTGGGGGGAGTTGACCAAGCATACCAACGGCATGAAGCCATTGTCCTGTGCAACAACACCGGAATATTGCTCTCAGTAATGCTATGGGAAGTAGCTAGAATGGTAAACTCTATTGTCAGGGTGTCAAAAGCCAAGAATGAGGAGAAGTTTCTGGCTTCATAAGTGCAGGTTATTTCACCGCTCTGTGCAAGTTGGGAGTGGGTGGAGACCTTCAGGTTATGGACAAGACAACATCCCCAGCTGCTCATTTAAACCAAGGAGACAACTGGCTTGGCCCTCAACCCACTGTTGACTCTTCCAGAGGGCTCCCCTTGTCCTTCTGCTGACAGGCAGGCTTCAGCAAGGTTTCCAATCCAGTGTCTGTGTGATTAGGGAAAGTCCTCCAGAGCACAGGGAAAAGTCAGTCGATGGGACATTAAAATCAGTGTCTGTGGCTTTCTGTTAACCCTTTCCTTAGCACAGTGCCTGTTAATGGTGACTTACAGACCTCCTTAAATTCTCTAGAAGTTTACAGCACACTTTTCTGACAGCTAGTGGAGCTTAGCTGTCTCCTTTCGCTCCTAATTGCAGTTATTAACTTTTGGAGGGAGAGAGATTTATAGACATTATGAAATAGCCTAAATACGATTCTTTTCCTTCCAGTGTCATATTGTCCTTACTTATTTGGAAATCTTGACAAAAAGCAAACAGTTGGTGCTCATTAAAATGCCATCCTGCAGGAATGCAGTGACATTTAGTGGAGGATGTTTTGGAGTTGTCTTTGACCTTTGTTCGGTGACTTCTCTGCAGAGTTCAGGAGGTGCCTCCATGCCACGGTGACACTTCAGTAAGCTAAGAAGTTTCCAGCATGGTAGGGTTTTCCAGTAGATACCAGCAAAGTCTGCTTTCGGTATCTACCATCTGAGCCTTGTTCATCAAGTTGATGAACAGTCTCCCCTTCTCTAAGGACCATTGTGGTACCAGATCATATCATAACCTGGTAAGTCAACAACTTAGTAGCCCTCCTCTCCTCTGTGATGATTGTCATCAGCATGGTAGCATTTGGCAAATATTATGGTGGTTGTTGCCATGGGGCTGAGCCCTTGAATCCCTGAAACACACCAAACCATTCACCTTGTATTTGAGATTGAAGAATCTAAATGTTGACTCATAATATGGTGTGAGTGCCCTCCGCCATCCCTCTCTCTCCTGACCCTCCTTAAAGCCCACCTCTACAGAGTGACCAAAAAAATGTAATTTCTCAGAGAACAACATGTGGCTGCAAGAGTTGAGCCAGACCTTCCTGGAACCACCAGTGAGTCTGTACTTGGTAATGTTGCTTTGGTCCTTTGTAGGGCACAGAACTTAGTCCTGGATATACAAGCTGTTTGCTATGGCTTCACAGAATCATAGAATGCTTGAGGTTGGAAGGGATCTCTGGAGGTCATCTGGTCCAACCTTCTGCTCAAGCAGGGCCTCCTAGAGCTGGTTACCCAAGACTGTGTCTAGATGGCTTTTGAAGACATCCAAAGATGAAGACTCTACAATCTGTGGCAGTGCTCAGCCACCCTCACTCTAAAAAAGTGTTCTAAAAAAGACCCTCCAGATTGCCTCTGGGCACCACTGCAAAAAGCCTGACTCAGTCCTCTTTTTACCCTCCTTTCAGGTATTCATATGCATTAATAAGATCACCCTGAGCCTTCTCTTCTCCAGACTGAACAGTCCCAGCTCTCTCAGCCTTTCCTCCCAGCCNTCTCAGCCTTTCCTCACAGCAGAGATGCTCCAGTCCCTTGATCACCTTTGTGGCCCTTTGCTGGACTCTCTCCAGTATGTCCATGTCTCTCTTGTCCTGAGGAGCCCAGAACTGGACACAGCGCTCCAGGTGTGGTCTCACCAGTGCTCAGTAGAGAGGAAGGATCACCTCCCTTGACCTGCTGGCAATGCTTTGTCTGATGCAACCCAGGATACCATGTGCCTTCTTTGCAGCAAGGGCACATTGCTGGTCAACTTGGTGTCTGCCAGGACTCCCAAGCCTTTTCTGCCAAGCTGTTTTCAAACTGGGTGGCCTCCAGCATGTATTGGTGCATGGGGTTGTTCTTCCCCAGGTGCAGGACTTTGCACTTTCCCTTGTTGAACTTCTTGAGGTTCCTGTTGGCCCATTTCTCCAGCTTGTCAAGGTCCCTCTGGACCTGGGACTGTTGGACCATGGCAGCATGACTTTCTGATTTAATTTACTTCCACATTAAGGAAGAACTTGGTGAATCACTATCACTTGAACCATCTAGTTACAGCAACTCTGTGGTTTGGAAAATATCAACAACAGAAGCCACCTGTTGTCACCAAAGCCCAGAGCGCCTTGCAGGATTTGCCATCCAAGAATCAGCTCTTGTCAGGCCTCTGGTGCTTCCCTCTAGCTCAGGCATGGCTGTTACATGGGGCAGGGGAGCTGCCAACCTGAGAAAACCAGCAGCCATACAGCAATAACTGTTAATTGACCGAGAGCCGCTGCTGTGGTGCCAACAAGAACAAAAGAACAAGCAGCTGGCTTTGCCATCTGCGCCTGTTTAAATGAAGCTAAAAGAAACTCCTCTCCAGAGTTCCCAGCTGTGAGGAAAGGTAACAAATCCAATGATAACGTGGAGCTGCACGTCAGATGGGTCTGTGGCTCCTAGTCACTTAGATGTGTCAAGCCATTTGCACAAGGCGTGCTAAGCTTCCCAGCCCTGGCTTTCTAGAAGAGAGTGGTGATAGGCTCTGATGGACACAATCCTCCACTCAGCTGTGCAGATTTGAGTTATTTCTAGTCCTGGTTGCAGTCCACCATGAATAAAAGACCAGGTGTTCTGAAATTGCTCGGTGCCTAAAGTACTTGCAAGAGCTTTGCTGTGTCCTATGTCTCTTTCCATCTGGCTGAGCATAACAAGGAGAGCTCTGCAATGTTTCACCTCAAAGTGCTGGGACACAGGGATGGAGAAGGCCACCTATGGATTCTGTGCCCCACAGTCCCAGGGGTCATGAATCAGGGATCATGAATGTTCAGTCAATCCCTCAAAACCTGCAAAACAAATTAAAAGCATATGGAGTCTTTTTTTTCCAGGGAATTTCACATGAGGTGAGATAGAGGGAATCCCCAATGCACTGGGATCATGCTATGACTAGGAAAGCTGAAAGTCAATATCTAAATAGGGTATTTTACCTTCCAGACAGAGCATTGTTATGTTAAATATCCAAACTGACCCAATTAGTGAGAAAAAGATAGGATTTGGTACATCTACTGCTCACTCATGCAATGCCAGAGTCTAGTCCAAGCTATCTAGGGTCTGCAGGAGGTGAGCCAGTCCTACCGAGCAAACCAAACAGGGCCAGGTTCATTCAGCCAGCCCCCCAGCTCATGAACAGTCTCAACAGGGCTGGGAACACGTGAGGGGGCACCACAGGCCAGGGTGGTGCAAAGGCAAAATGGACACAGCCACACTTTTTTGAGGGAGGGAGAGAAGGGGGCAGAGTCCGGCCAAGTGGTCCTGAGCCATGTCATGGCACTTTCCCCTAGGGCCAGAAAATGGGTTCTGTCCCTTTTATGTGCTAATTTGATGCAAGCTCAGAGAGGTGAGGTCAACTGCCTGCTAGAGATGCCAGTCAGTCCTCATTGACTCCAAAGGGAGCCCAGACACCAAGTTAGACTGCATGTTGGACTCTCAGATGGTTAATGCTACCTGGGATGCTCTGAGACATCTTGAGTTGTTCTTTCCCTCTCCCTAGACCATCTGTTGTGTGTTTTTGTCTTGTGTCTATGCAAACTCAATTCCTTGTGTCTGCTGCCTGTCTGAGACTTGAGACAAGGCAGCAGGAGCCATCTCTCTTTCTAGAATCTGGGGAAGTGACATTTGTTCTCCCTTTTTATGTGCCCACCTGGAATGACATTTCAGTATTTATTCCCGCTTGGACATTGCTGTTTCCCTGATAGAAGACACACAGACAGTCTTGACAGAGATGAGAAACTTCGAAATCATGATCCGGTGACCGTCCCAGGGAAGCAATTGCATTGCTGTTTTGTTTGATTCACCATGGCTGTGCCTCTGCCTGTCTGCAAGCCCCCTGCAGCTCAGACATCAGAGTCTACCAGGACAGGTATTTTCCTTAAAAGAGGACAAATCCACACAGCCTTTCTCCTTCCTGTCTCTTTCTGGAGGATTTTCCAGAGCAAGTCTCTTGCAAAGTTCATGTAACGCATACAGCACTTGCATCCAGAATGCTTCTGATTGCAGCTGGTAACACCCAGCACTGCAGGGGTGAATCGGAGCATCAGTGAGGGGAGCCCAGGCCTCCAAAGAGTAGTCCCAGAGAAGTGCTCAGCTCTTCCTTGTAACATCTGGAAACATTTGAACTATGTGGTACTAAGTCCTGGTCTCACACTGGCTGTTTTTGTGGGGTTATCCACTTAACAGTGATCTGTGTTTAATAATGGAGAAGCAAATGCCTGGGAACAGCCAACTAAAGCATAGGTATACAATAAAGCATCCTGTGAGGGATTAAGAAAAGTACTGTTTGCTGGGGAATATCCAAAACCAAGACAGTTTTATCTATTATGTTTCTACCTCACTGTGTCTCTGGAAGTGCACAAATCAAGGCTGGCCGTAGGTTCAATGTACTCTGTGATAGACACCAGGGATAATTTGTAGGGGATGCAAGGTCTCAAGAAGATGAAAAGGAAGCACTAATCTTTACTGTGGGCTACATTTGCAGGAGACATTCCCATAAGCAATGACTTTGGTAGTCTGATTCATAAGGAGATGACCATCTGGAGGCATCAACCCTGAGAAAGGAGAGAAACAAAAAATAATTATGAGTTTGACTAATGCATTATGTCACAGTGTGCAGTGAGCTTGGTGCTCCTTTAGCTCCTGGCCCCAGATAGCTCTCTTTCTACAATTTCAGACTGAGACGCAGTCCTCCTCTTGATTTCCCAACTCATCTTGCAACAGTCCTACTCTTATGATGGTCTCGTCTCTACTCCCCATGCACATCTCCCAGGCTTTCCTTTTCCTATCATGGGTCTGAAATATATTTTTGTACGCAGGTCTGAAACAGATGCAGCTCAGGACTCAGTTCCTTACTTCTACAACCTGACCTGGAGGGTGACAGGAGATGTCACATTCAGCTCCTGGATGGCACCAAAAAGCAGCCTGGGACACACCTTGATATCCCACACAGGAAAATGGTAGCGCAATGCAGGGGTGGGGTACCTCACCTGGCTTTGGCTGATGAAAGTGATACCAAAGTTGACAATAGACATCACTGTAGTTGTAGCCAAACTGGTGCATGAGCATGACAAAACAGGATCAAAACGCTCTGTCTAGCAGGCATGTCTTGAAAGCAGAAGGATCAAAACTCCTAAACATAATTTCATGAAAGTGCTTTCACTGGGAACAGTTTTCCCATAGGCATTCTTCCCTTAGCATCTCTAGAGCTGGTTGGTCATTTCTGCACTCTGTTGGGTGTAGATGGGTAGAAAAGAGACATGTAGTGCATGTTCCATCCTGAAGGCTTAGCCATTATTCTTTCTCATTTGTTTGGTTTCTTATTTATGGTAAAAGTCACTCTACCTGAAAGCATTGGGTGGCATTTGGGCGTTTCTCTTCCATGAGGCAAACTAAGGTTCGTTAGGTAACTAAGGTTACACTGGATACCATAAATATTTCTCAGTATTTACTCGGTATTCATACACCCAATGCATGTCGAACTAGGAAAGCATTCTTCAAGAGACAGAAGAAAAGCTGATAACAGTAGTGTTCTTTATATAATTCAGGCACAACTATCTGTCAACAGAGCAAGGTAATTATCCCAATAAGATTTCATGAAATGAGAAAATATCATGGATTTTATAAACCTTATTAACATGCAAAGTGAATGCAAAACAACAAAAGGAGTCTTAAAACAAAATGTTATGTTAAAATCAATATTGATTGCTGGGGATAAGTGTTATATGAGGCAGTTAAATTCCATAAAATTCCTCCCCAAAACAAGGCTGTAGACAAACCAAAGGAGAGCGAATAGCTCTAAAGCAGTCTAATCACTTTGCAAATTGGGGAAGGAGCATCGTGATGCTGATTTGTTCCAACACTGGTGTGCTTTTCCAAAAAACCTCCCTCTTCTTTTTATTCTCCTGCCCCCCTACAACAAGCCCAAATAATAGCCCATTACTGAATGCACCATAATGGCGCCTTCAGGGATGGGATTAGAGTAAGTATCAATTTGGAAATTAGCAGCCTGGTTCAACGAGCAGCATAACCAGCCCTGCAGGCACAAGGAGACATTTGAAATTTGCACATGTGCTGCCTCACCAAACGCTGCTTTCATTACCCTCTTCCCTTCTCCCTGCAAACTCCTACAGCCTCTTCAGGCAGACAGGCTCTTTCACACTGGCTCATCGGCAGCAGCCGTCACCACCGTGCTAAGGTGGACATTTGCTACAGCATGCTTGTGTGGTCCTCCAACTGTTGGCTTCCTCTCCATCCTTCCCAAAATTGTATGTCCATGAGCCACAGAGTGAGCGGGCCCCAGCAGTTGGGTGATGCTGTGGCAAGCCCAGAAACAGATCCTGCCGAGTACCAGTGTGCGCTGAGCTCCTGTCCTTGCAGCACCAGGCTCCAGAGCTGCCAGTCTTCAAGGACGAGCTATAGTCTGGAACATCCTGTCCCACGGTGGTTTGCAAACATCTCCAGGCCTTGCTTTGGGGATCTAAAACTGGCAGCCCCACCCCCTGTAAACACTTCTACTGAATACTTAACTGAGATTTAAGCCACAAAGTCCTGTCCAAGCACCGAAGCTTGTTTCTGCTGTGCATCATGCACTGAGTGGGGCCCTGGCCTCTCTGGAGGGAAGGGAAGCTGTACTGGTCACTGCCAGCAACGTTTCACCCTTGGGCTCCTCAGCAGCCGGGGAAGTGCAAAAATGGATCTGGAAGGACAGGCACTGACACAGATCCTGGGTCTTCTGCATCAAATGTGGGTTACCGCAACAGTCCTGCTCATCACAGTCAGCACCCCATATCAGCAATGAAATTATAAGTTTGTTTCTCACCCCTTCTAGGTTCACAGGCCAGATGTGTCTGGCCAGCCTGATCTCATGTCCTGACAAGCTATGTCTGGGGTGTGCAGTCAGAAGAAAGGGAGAAGCTGTGGTTTTTCACTTTGTTCAGAGAAATTATTCCTTGCAAGTTCCAGAATGCCCAAGAGATGCAAAATGGCCACCCAAAACCATGTCACCTCTTCCACCATGGGGCAGGAAGGTGCTCCCACTGTGAGGGGTATCATGCTAGGGAATGAAGCAACTTGAGAGCTTCTCTGCCAACCTTATGTCTTGTTCTCACCATAGTTCGGACAAACACACTCGTCTCTCTGCCACTTTCAATCAGATCAGTTCCTGGGCATCTCAGAAACATCTGGTGATGCCAAAAAGGACTTGCAGAACCTCCTCAGATGCACTCAGGATTGACTGACAGATGTGTCAGTGCTCTCTGGAGTAGCTAAGGCCAAGTGAACGGCTGGAGATAGAAGATTTTGAGTAAGGCAGCAGAGACCAAGATGGAGCAAGGCTGCAACTCCACTCTGGAGAAGGTTGGTGCAGTAGGAAGACAAAGAATGTGGTATACAGCCAAGAACACGGGTGGCTGGAATGGGGAGAAGGAGATAACTGAGCAGCTTCTGAGGTCACCTGGGCCAACCAGGGACTGCGCTTAGTGAGCTGAGAGCACCCTGGTTGTACATTGCTGTTATGAATAAACAGCCACACCTACAATCAGAGAGCTGGAAGTTGATCAGATGGAATAAAAAAGGAGGTAAATGTTTATAGCTCAGCCTAAATTAACAAATAAGTGTGGTGAATGAGAGAACTACCAGAAATTCATTTTAGTGCATAAATCCCCTGGAGGAAAAAAGATCATTAATAGTCCAAGAAGTGGTTAGAGACAGGGACAAGCCAACGTACCTCATTTACTCTCCAAAGGGAATTTCAGACACCCTATCTTCTACCTTCGTCCTCTGTCTGTAGTAGCATCCCCTTTAGAAAAGGACACAAAGTGACTAAAATTCTTAGTGACTCTTGATGTTTCAGATGTTTCAGTCTGATGTTGTACTGTCAGCCAGAGCTGGCAGCACTCTGGTGCCAGACAGGACAGCTGGAAAGGAAATGAAGTCAAACCCACTCATTTTTTTTGTAAAGTAATTCTAACTTGCAAAATTCCCCTTTGTTTCAACAGGAGTCTGCCTGGGATGCAGTCAGAGGAAGCCCTGGATTTGATCTGACCTCAGTCTGAAAGCCTATGGCAAAAGGAATATATATGTAAAACATACCTGGGATCAGAACAAAGCCTGTGTTCCCTGCACTCCTACTCTACACAGGTAGACCTAAAAAATGGGCTCTGGCTGAGAAACCTAGTCCTGAAGCCATGACAGGTATACGAAAGAGGTGACATTTGGGATAATTTCAACAAATAAACATAGAGCTTCAATTTTGGCATGTCAGCAATTTTGACTTCACTGGAGAGGCTGAAGTGAAACATTTTGTTATTTCTAGAGAAAAAAAAAGAGTAATCAAGAGTTTTGTTTACTTTAAAAAAAAAAATACTTTAAGTTTATATCCTGACTCAGAACAGGAGCAAACAGGAAACATCATAACTTCCCCCAGGACAGAAATTCCACTTTTTTCCACTGCTTTATGGCATCCTATCCTCTTCCACAAGATGTTCCACTGCAGGACAGATGAACCTTCAAAGGAGTTTTTTCAACTGGGCCCTTAAAAACCATGTTGTCCTTAGGGTGAAGAATGTGTCATCAGAACATCTTCCTCAACCTCATATTACTGAGCCAACCCATTGACAAACTGAATTAGCCACCAGTTCTCATTCTTCTTTCATCCCACCAAACACAATGATGCTCTTCAGCCACCACAGACCTCAGTACTGGGAGGCTTTCTTTGATTTGGGACTATCGTGGGCCAATATTATTTACAGCTTCCCCGCCTATGATAATATGCAGATTTAATGTAATGTACACCAAATTAGCTTGGAAAGATTCTTGCTATGTTTTTTGTTTTGTTCTTTGTTTATTGAAATTATGACTTGTGTCTGACCACCAGTGACACCCTGACAAGGAACTAGGGTTTCCTTTTTTAAATCTGTTGTGAGTTTTATTTTTTTTTCCCTTAAAATTAAAATGCCTCTCTTTTTCCAGAATCAAATTGGAGGTTTTATCTCCTTGAACTGGGAAAACACAGTTGTGTGGTAGAAGACAACATTTTAGTATCCATCCCTTGGGATAAGCTAGTTATAATCCAACAGATTCTCTTATCCCCATTGACCAGCCATGTGTGCTGTGAACTGTTTACCTCTGAGAAAGGCTAAAAGTGGGAGCGAGCCAGTGGGCAAAGACTGAATGTTGCATCAGGTGTTGGGTGTTAGCACAAGAGGACCCAACTCTGTTGGAATTGCTGAAGCCCCTCAGTGCCTCAATCCTGATGGCCCCGGTTGACCATGGGTGTAATGCTGCCAACAACAAATGAAATAACCCTGTTCTCTGGAGTTCAATTCCTACTCTGGGCAACTGCCCATGGCCAGCTTGTGGCTGGAGGTGGCCACTGCAGAGCTACCTGGTCTGCAGCCAGAGCAGTTCCCACCTCTCACTGTGGATGCAAACACATGGCTGAAGAAAGGATTGCTGCAAAGAATGAGGAAAAAGGGGAAAGGAGGTCAGTGCTCATCTTCTTGAGTTGATTGTAATCCCTTTGAAACTTCCAGCAATGCAGATCAAGTCTGTAAGCTTGACCAGGCAGGGGGTGTTACTCACCACTGTGTTTTGGAAAGTCAAACAACCACTGAACCCTGATCCTGACCTCAATGCCTCACAGGGATAAATTAAAAATAATAAAAAATAATGTTAGTGATAACATTAATGATGAGTTTTGCGCTGCTAAATGGGAAGTTTTCATTAGCAGCAGTATTTCCCTCTCTGACTGGCAGCTAATTTGCTGCAATTGATGCCTCACAAAATGAACACTGCAGTGTTACTGGGAATAGATGGGTGAGTATTTCTCTAACCAAGCACTCTGGGTCAAATGCAGAGTGATCTCATGCAGCGTGTCACATAGCTGGCCTGAAATGTCAAGCCCTGCACTGGGAGACAGGGGTGAGCAGGCCAGGTCATGACTGGTTTTAAAAGGATTGTTTGTGCCACACTCCATCCAGCGTCTTGAATTGCGAGCACCCAAACAATCCCTCCCTTCATTCACCAGCAGAGTGGTATTTTCGGGAAGACAGGGAGCATTAACTTCCTCACATCTGATTTTTTTTTTCCTCTTTTTTTTTTCCTTTTGACCCACACCCTACTTGCATAGTTGAAGGGAGGGAGGGTGGAGTTCAAGCCCAGACCATTATTTGCATCAAAGAGACAACAGAATCCTTAGGTCATCTCATTCTGACCCACTGGCCCTCCAGCAGAGACCACAGACACCTTGGGGTTTGCCTTCACTGGTCCTGGGGTGCTGGGGACCTCCCAGGAGGAACACCCCCACAAACAGGAGTAGCAGGCATGCTATCTGTGTCACTCTTACAACTCTGCTGCATCAGGACAGCAATAAAGGAGCTGCACTCCATAAGGAAACCCCTACACAGAGCATATGCTCTGGGGTGATCCAGATCCACAGGCTGCTCCTGTGCCTGATGCAGTCATGACTGTAAGGGGTAATTCACGTCACCTACTCCAAAACGCTGCCGGACCTGACCTCTCTGTGCAAAGGAGAGAGGTGGCTATAGCATGTAAGATCACATCCCATAGATGCCAGAGGTTATTTCTATCCATAGGGAAATAAGGAGCTGCCATTTACAGAATAGGTGTTTTATGCTGATTACCTCTCTCTTGACCTTACACGGCATAGTACTCACAGCAACATCTCTATTAGCAATATTCATCCTCAGCTCTTCTTACAGTCAATGGTACTTCTATGGCATGAGTCATCCCACCAAAATTAACCAAAACAGATCACCTGCTGGGAGTGCTGATTTCTTGCTGCTGACTGCCAGGTGAGCCAAAAGGGATCAACTTGGGTGGTGGCATTTGCAGTCTGCATGTCTCAGATTGGGGAAGATGAACCCCACTCCCCACAAGGCTGAAGAGGAGTTCGGATTCCTGAAAATGTTATAAACACCTGGTACAGGCAGGAACTCGACCGTAACAACTCGTCTGGTCTTGAGAGGAAGGCATCTATCCCCCAATTCCAGGGCATGGAGACATCTCTTCTCCTGCTTTCCTGTCAGAGCTCACCTAAGAGCTGGGATTTGCAGAGAAAATTGCAACATACTTGTGCTTGCCTCTTTGCACATTGGAGACAACAATATTAAATCTCATTCTTTCTCCAAGTTTTTAGCCCTCTTCTGATATTCCACTGGAGCTAGTATGCTGCTGAGGGATGTTATCATTTTTAATTTTTCTTTTCCCCCTCATCAAGCCAACCATTCTATTATGAAACGGTGATTCCATTTCTTAATCTTCCTATTTTCTTCTCAGTGTGTGTTTGCTAATCAATTTCACAAGCCGCTGCATGAAGAGTGGGGAGAAGGACTGCTCTCTTCTTTCATTTGGACCTTTTCCCTGAAAGAGAACGAGACCAACCCTGGGTGGCCTGTAGCTCAAGACAGACCCTCATATACATAGATAGAGAGGACCACTGGCACTGGGGTCTTGTAACTGAGAAGCCATGGCCTCTAGTCCCTCCTATCCAATCATGGATGAGAAGACTTCATCCAGCAGTTTCTAATATCCCACGGTAACCAGTTGGAGGATCCTAGGTGACTTCTCTGTTGACAGCTCGAGGGAAAGCACAAAGATTAAAGGAACTGAACTGCTCTAAGGACACCGCTTTTGTCTCCAACTGAACAAATTGCAAGAAACTCATAATAGTCTAGTGAGTCATGTAAATGAGCAACTCATATGTATCATCCCTGCAGCTCTGTGCAGTCTGGAGGTGCTAGAACTCCTTTTCCAGTGGTGAAGCTGAAACACAAATTTCTAAAGGCACCCAGGTGCCTAAAGATGCAGTGATGCCTACTGGGATTTGCAAAAATGCCTGTTTTAGAGAATCCCTATAGGTATTTCTCTTCAACACCCTAGGTGCCTCTGGAAAGCTGCTCCAGAGAGTCTACAGACACACAAGTAGTGTTGAAATCCTCTGACCAGGGAGCAACCCCTGTCCTTCCAACCACCTGGCACATGGCAGTTCATGTCCACACTGCTGAGGCTAGCTCTCTGGAGTGGTTCCTCTCTTCTAGACAACTCTAGCCAGCAAGCAATTATTATTTTTGAATGTGTGTGTTTTTAGATCAAAGAACCTGAAATAAAGCAATGCCTGTGTTGTAAACAGCCTTATTGCATGACTCTGAAGATATCTGTTGCTTGCCTTGTGGTGTGAAAGCATGGGGGTAAAGGGAGTTCAGGAGGCACAAATCTTGACGGGATAGGGCTGAAGACTGGGAGTCTGGAGCACACCCTATTGCTTATAGGACATTCTCCCTGGGGTTAAATATCCCCAGAACAGTGCTCAGGTTTAGCGCCAGAGTTTTCTCACTCCTGAAGGCAGCTGAGAATAGACTACTGTATGTACCGTGTGGACCATCAAGGGACCAAGCAGCAGAAAATTAACCCACTGGGCGATGCAAATGCAATGTAAACCCCAGAACCTCAAAAAAACCTGTAGGGAGAAGACCACTTCAGAGCCTTTAAAGAGTGAGGCAGCTGCTTCCTCAGGTGTGCAGGTGGGATGTCCCAAAGGGCTGAGCCACTTCTTAACACTGCTCCCCTTGACATCAAAGAGGGGAGGTGGGGAAAGAAGGAAATGACTGTCAGAATTCAATGGATGCTTAGAGTGTATTGAAATTATCCTTTCTTTGTCCATTCTGTGTTGCAAGGAAGTTGTCCAGCCAAACCCTCATGATTCATACTATAGAGACATCAGATTGTGTCAGGACTTCTATGTTTTGCTGTAGGAAAGACAGGTTATCTTTCCTGCCTATAACAAAAGACCACTAGCAGCAATTTGCAGACAATACCCTAGTTAAGCACAGTAGGCTAAGCATGTGTCATTAGCAATCTGGCAAGTTCAAAGGCATTTGTACTCCCACCTAGGCACTCCAGTCAGTCTGCTCAATATAATGAGAGCACTGTGTGTGCTTCCTGAGAGCTCTTCTCCGTCAAACAACCAATATAACAAATCTTTTGTGCATTTTTGTATAACAAGAAGTGGGCTTGCAATTTTTCTTCAAAGGTTCAAGTGCTGAGGAGTTTTCTTCCTTAGGATAAAGTGCTGATACACTTGGGCATCCAGCAATCCCCAGATGTTGGGAGGAAGTAAAATATACTCAAGGAAAGAGGTTTTTTTTTCCTTCCAACTATCCAACCAGGGAGTGTAAATAGTACTTTGTGGTGTTGTAACCTGTTGTAACTGCCAAACCGATGCTGGAGGAGAGCTGCCCCATTGCTTGCAGCAGTGATCTGTTGGTTCGCCAGAGGATGAGCAGCTGGGGCTGCCCACTGTCTCAGGAAAGGGTTTGTGCACATCAGTCACCCCTATCCGTATGTATTTGTTGTAGACATCCATCCATTCCTCAGATGCTACCAGTCCACGACTGGTTAAAGATGTCCCTGCTCACTGCAGGGGGGTTGGGCTAGATGACCTGTAAAGGTCCCTTCTAACCCAAAGCATTCTATGATTCTAAGACAATGAGTCCCACTAACTAACTACATCTTTGTCAAATTTTGATTTCCAAACTGACAAAGCTAACCTGAGACACCTAGAATGAGTCCCTATACCTTTCAGAAACTATTTTGTGAACTTTTATCG
>VZTL01027844.1:5181-16565 GCA_013400535.1 Scopus umbretta | reverse complement strand
GCAAAAGAGAAATGGATATGGATATAGAAATGTTCAGCATTAAAAGCCCAAATGGCTTCTGGCTACTCTCGGTCATTTTAGTAAGACCTGTAACAATTAATGCTGCACAGCATATATGAATAAAACTGCTGTTACACCAGAAGTTCCTTATGTTCTCAAGTAAAGAGAAAGTACATAATTAATATAGCACATTCTAGATCTGAACCCTTAAATAACTTAATGTTTACCTCATTTTGAAAGGTAGCTTTAGAAGTTCCAATGAAAATTTCTCCTGCTAATGGAGATGTGCAGTTTGTTGTATTGTAATGTCAATGCTTGGAGCACTGTGTCTGAAGGGTTAAATAAATTACTTCGATTGAATCTTCCATGTAGAGAAATGGGAGTCAAAACACAGTGACAACTGATATGAAACATAGTACATGGAGGAAAATGGTCTTTGGTTTAATCGACAGAGCTTTAATTAAATGAGGCTTTCAATTTGCTCTTGCCCATCAGTTTTAGGAATATTTGTATTCTGCTTCTGCATTGGAAGAACTTTCAGGGCCTTTTCATTATCTCTCCTGAGTATTTAAGTTTCAAGCTATGAGAATCAGTCAGGCCAGAAATGTTGGTATAGTCTTGGTAGCAATGGAGTCTGTTTTTCATCAGTTCACTTAAAGCTTTTCCTCCTGCTCCCCTAAAGCCTGGATTCATATGTGCTCTGGGTGGGAAATGACAGCAAGCTTAAGAGGAATTGTTACTACATGGCAACAACTTTTAATCAAGAGCTTGTTTCCTCTTGTTAGAATGAGAGTTAGTCTCTTTGAGGGCTTTTTTCCTCCACTTCATTTTGCTTTTGCTTCTTGCTTTTCAAGTGAGCTGTCACATTTTCTAATTATAAAATGTTCTGCACTTGCAGCAAAGATTGGGTTATGCAATTTTCTTAATTCAATAGATTGCTTGTCACTGCTGAACAGAAAACCTTTTATTATCTTTCAGTCTTTTCTACATCTACTTTTCCTAGGTCCTTGACATTTGTGGGGAAAAAAAAAAGGCTATCTCTCCTTTGCATGTGCCACCCTATTTACTTAATTGCATAAGTAAATGTCTGGTTTTATTTTTATTTTTTGGAAGAATATATTTTAGGCAGTCATTCCAAAAACCTAGATTATTCCTTCTGTAATACAAGATCTGACAGCTACAGATCTGAGAAACAGAAAAATAGTTATTAGTGATTTAGAGAAAGAAATTGTTTGGTGTGGGGGGTTTTGTTGGTTTTTTTTTTTTGTTAGTTGCCTTTCACTGCTGTAGGGACTTCGTGATTTACAGGTGTTCTAGTTCTTGAAGCATTCATGCATAGCTGGTAGAAAACAATCAGCTTGCTTTTAAAATTGTTACATGTATTTAATTGAACATTTGTTTATAAATTGTACAATACAAAACTCAAGCTTTTTCTGAGTTATTTGTAATTCAATTTCCCCTGCATACTTCTCCAGAAAAGCCAGATCTTAGCCTGTGTTAGTATCTCTTTGCACTTTTTCAACAACAGGTACCAAGCATTTCTCAAAGCACTTTGCTGTATTTTGGAGCACTCCTAGATGAGCTGATGACTACATCAGTAGCTGGAATGAGACCACTCTTTCTCCTGGTTCCTGCCTGCCAGTAAGAGAGGTTATTCTGGAAGAAGTAGTGTACATCTGAAGAACTCGGAGAGTTCTTTGTTGGCTTAGTTTACACTGGAGATTTTCCTGGCTCATTCCAAGAAAATGCAAAGGTGTCTGTGTATGCCCATTTCAGCTGCGCCAAGTGATACTCATCCCCAGCTGTGGTTTTGTCTTCAGTTGTTGTACTGCTCTAACTCCTAATTCCTCTTGTTCAGTGACTACCAAGATGTTCTGCTAAAATTCAGACATTTTTAGCAGCTCAGCTGTGTAAGGTTGCTTAGAAACCAGCCTTCTATCCCCCACATTCTCATGACAGATTTCCTATGCAATAACATCACTGCATGACACATTTGTATCCAGACATGCATTCCTTTTCCACTTGAGATTCTCTAAGTAAAGGTTGTTGGTGCTTCACGCAATTCGTAAACAGCATGTGGTAAATCACTGGAGTGTTAAATCACTGCCACAGTCAAAATGAGCTCAAGTTTCAAATGTGAGCAGTTCCTCACTCCTGAATTTAGTTATTGATCTTTTCTTCCTGAGAATAATTTCTAATTTTGTTTTTTAGACTGGGTAGCTAGACGATATTCTGACTTCATGGTAATTTCCACTCCCTTCTTCACTTTTGCACATAATTCTTGCTTGCACCATTTCAAAATTTAGATGGTAAGGGCTTTTGGTTGCAACTGCTTTCTCCTTTATATTTACGTTTGTACAAGGCATCTCATATGAACTGAGTATAAAAATATTAATAATTAAAATATTAACATTCTTATTAGTGACATTTTTAAAGTATCAAAGATATCAACTTGTAGTTGAAGAGAGTCATTGTCAGCCACTTCATACTTACATACCTCTCTTTGACTTAAGGGGTTTTAGCACTGTTTTTATTTCATTTCTCCTCCTCTGTTTGATAACAGTATTGCACTCTTGCCAAAGTGGCAATGTGCTGGTCTGGCAAAATAATGAGAAAAGCTAACTGCCACAACTGGCAGAAAGAATACGTGCTATGAACAAAGACAAGAAGGTCCCATTGTAGTTGTCTTGTTTACTGTCACATAAGAACTACATGCAACTTCGTTCAAAACTACAGTTAGTGGTTTTATGGACTGTGCAGTGCATCATCAGTGAACCATACAGTTTGAAATTATAAATTAGTATAATTTTCATATATTTCTGTTAATTTTATTTTGTAACTATAAAACTCATGCTTATTATTTGAACAGCATTTCAAACATTATGAACCAAGAGTATAATTTCTTTACTGTTCATACTCTGCCAAAATAATGCATTTAGAATGTCATTAAAATGCAAAATTTAACATCAACATAATCCAAACATGATTTAAATATACATTCTGCTTTATAAGGCACAAAGGTCTAAACCCTGCAGCATAGTAGTAGTACAGTCAAGACAAAGATGATGAAAAACTTAAGAGAGTTTCCTGGGGTAGAGAATGTTTTAAGAAGGATTTATGAAAGAATGGGTTTTAAAATGAGATTTGGAGACAGAAGTGAGCTGTCTGCTTGAAAAAAGCCAAACTGAAATAACAGCCAAAAAGAACAGTAAAAGGATCATGAATTAACAGAAATTAATAAGGATAGAACGTACAACATGTTGCAGGTAAGAATGAAGTGTTGCATTGAATACTGTGAAAGAAAACCAATGAATGAACGGATGATACCGGATGAAAATTCAGTTTTGTTGATTGTGGTTTTATCACTAGGTTTAAAATTTCACAAGAAAAGATATCTCTTGCAAATAACGAAGAAAGAGGTAAGACCATTCACAACTGCATTTAGTTGAATGATAACAGAAACACAAAATAACATTCTTTGCCAAGCTGCTTGTAAATCTAGAGAAGTGTTTGTGGTATTTGTGAAGAAAATGCAAGCAGAGTTGTGCAAAAGTGTATGTTTTGCTTTCTGCCTTTCAAAAACACCACCCTTAAGAATGGTGATGTGATAGGCAGATGGCTTTTTTTTTTTAATTACAAGTCATTCTTTTAACGCTTATTCAGAGCACAGTAACAAGAATCATAACGCTTGTCCTTAGCACAGTATCCAAGGAACATCTTGTGTTTCAGTTTGCGCCCATTGCCTCTTGTCTTGTCACTGGGTACCACTGAAAAGAGCCTGGCTCCGTCTTCTTTGCACCCTCCCTTCAGATTTCTGTACACATCGATGAGATTCCCCCGAGCCTTCTGTTTTCCAGGCTGAATGCTCCCAGCTCTCTCAGCCTTTCCTCATAGGAAAGATGGCCCAGTCCCTCAATCATATTAGTGGCCCTTCGCTAGACTCTCTTAAGTAGCGCCATATGTTGTACTGGTGAGCCCAGAACTGGACACGGTTCTCCAGATGTGGCCTTACCAGTCCTGAGGTGAAGATTAGAGGGGAAAGATATACACAACCTTTTTTCCCCTCTCTAGCCTTCTGTCTTCCTATGTACAAGGAAAACACTATCAAAATTTAGTTTTTAGATGTGGATAGAATGGGACGGGTAGAAAGGCTGGTTTCAACACACTGTAAGCATTCGTTGTTTTATTCTTAAAAGCACTTTTCTTTTTCAAGGGGAGAACATTTGATTTGGTTTTAGTTACATTTCACACTTTTAGTACTTTCATGCCTCTCCTGAAAAATGTTCTATTCCCTCTTCTTAAATATACAGTACACTTACAATGCATTCCAATAATTCTATTTGCTACATTTGCCAGCATTTTAAAATTTATGGAGGAAAGTCAGCAATGGACAGTAATGGAAGATATTGGCTCTTAATACCACAATAATATTCACTCTTTTCCCATAACCAGAAAGCAGCCTCTGTGTATCATGAATTTACTTATATTGCACTTAAAAAGGCCTTTGGCTTAGGTACCCTTAAAGTTCCACCACCCCGTTTAGACAAATTGTATAGTACAGTATGTACATAAACTACAAAACTGTCTAGAGAGGCCATATATATATAAAATTACCTGGTCTTCAAAGTCAAATTCTGTATAAACAGTATCTCTAGAATCCATAACCAGACTGCAATGAAGTTCATTTGGCCCTAAAATAGGAAAGAAAATTAGACTTTAGAAATGGATTGGAAATGTTCACTTTATGTGAACTATAATATTTCCAGTTGTCTGTATGTATGCAAAAACTGTGAGCCAAGGAACAATTCAGATGTGCTAGAATACCCGGGTGAATGGTATTCCATTAACAAAGCCTTCAAAGCATCCATAAAGGCTACCACAGATCTTAATAGGAATGGTTATACTAAATGGTGTGTTGTTTCAGCTAGATGGCAAATTTCTTGGGCAGGGTGTTCTGCGTGCCATGACTTGCAATTGTAAAATTGCCGCCGGGATTTTGGCTCAGGGGAGATTACAAACCACGTTTAGGAAAAAGAAAGGAAATACTGACTAATTGGTGATTAGCAGATAAGGATCTTGGAGCGATGTTGATAGGGGACCAAAGCAGCATGCTTCCAGCAGCAACAGCCCCATTCCTATCCTACCCCTTCCTCAGGAGACAGTGTGGATCTGCCCCTTCTCCCCATCCTGCAGCAGGATCCACAAGTCATGCAGCCTCATGCACTTGGGATGACAAAATTCAGTTGCTGAGAAGCCTTGACCTGGCTGAGCTTTACAGTTGAGTTTCAGCTCAACTGCTGAAGGTGCACCTTCAATTGGGCTTGGTATTTCAAGGAGTCATGTAGGGGGGAGTAGTCATTGCTAAACCAGAATGGGAAGATAAACCACAACTCATCTTTCTGCCTAGACATAGGAAAGGTGTAGCATGGACATCATATTCATATTCTGGCACTATCACCCCATTCAGATTATCTCACGCCGGGGCAATAAGGAAGAAAACGGTCTCCTGTGCCCTCCAGATGGTGCAGCCCTAAACCAAATCCTGCGCATATTCAACACACATTAAAATGTCAATAGGTGTGTGACTACAGGAGTATTTTTCACAGCATTATTAAAATGACAGTAACAAAAATACTGTAATGACACACAGAGATCTAAAAATTGTAGCCAGCCAGTAGCCACAGGTGAGTCCAATCACTGTCTTCATGTGGGGAGCAACAGGTAGCACCAGGGGAAGTATAAGATGTGCTTTGTTTTGTACCCTCCTGTCCCCAGCCAGGCAAGATCACTGATGAGGAAGAGAAAACAACTCCCTCCTTCCTGGTTTACAGGTGTCTCTACCTGGTATGATGTTCCTGCAAGCACTGGCACTGAGGATACATAGTTTTAAGATTATCGCTGACCTGGGGTGGTTTTCTCACCGTTAGAGATGTTTGTATGGGTGGCACTCTGTAATGAGCACTATCAATAACAGATTTGGTAGTTCAGTTTGTGCCAGATGCATTTAGGTATTATCTGCTTTTGTTTGCTTTTAAAGTTTACATAGTAACAATCTATGTAGGTGGTGAACTAAACATCAATAAGAGAACAGAGGAGAGGAACTGGATGTCGTGATGACTAAAACCATAACTGCTTGGTAGAGATGATTACGATTCCAGGGTGTCTTAATTTGCAATCCATATTACAGTTGCTGCCAAATGCCTCTTTGATGCAACTCTTTGGACTACGTAAGAGGTACCACAGAAAGACTTGGGTCTACCATCTGCTGGTGTTTTTTGTTTGTTTTTTTTCTCCCCCTAATGTTCATGTATACTTTATCAGATTGCTACCAAAAAAAACCAGAAAAGGATTAAACTCATTGCTGTAGAATGTCACATGTATATATGCAGCATGTTCTCTGGCATATACACTTTATGGTCTTTTGAAAATACCTGTCTGTAAAAGATATATGCAACCAAATAGATTTACAACTGCTGAGAGAATCTTAATTTTTTCATAGCTGACATCTCACTCTTAACACTGTGTCATTGTTGATAATATAATTTAACTGAGCCTCAGTCGTCACCAGCACTGGCCTACCTTGACACGTCAATCACTTTTAAAGGCACTTGTGTCCAAGTATTTGATTAACTGTCACTTAACTACCAAGAGCAGTATGTATCCATAGCCAGAAATGTTAGTATGAAATACGGTGCTGCAAATGTAAATGTAAAGGTCAGGCTGACAATGAATACTCATGCATAATATATCTTAAGTGATAAAAGCCATAATGGTTATACAATTTTAATATGGTCAAGCATCTTAAGGCCTTTTTTTCTTGAACTAGGACACCAGTTTCCTTGGGGAAGCATAGCTGCTTTCTAGAGTGTATTCAAGGAAGGTCAGGAAAATTGAAAATATGTGTCTTTTCCTTCTTGGTTCAATAAAAACTAACAAGATCCATAACCATCTATCACCGAACGGTATACAGACTTCTCTGCCCTTCTCAAATTGCCTAAAGACAAACCTACCAGAAATGAATTGAAGCAAACGGCTACTCCCAGGACAAGATAAAGTAATAAGGGGCCATACAAGAGTACTTGTGGTATCCCTGATGCAGTCTGAATAAGCATGAGTAGTTATCTATCCTCCAGCAAAGTTTGTTGTTGGAGGGAACATATTTTGCTGAGTTTGGACTAAATGTTGCTAAAACAGGTCTTCTAGGGGAGGACAACAGGCTCGCTAACTAATTGCTAGTATGTGTGGCAGCAGAAGCGTATCAGATAGCCACTTTGCAAGGTACTGGGAGTCGGTAATCCTGGTGGTAGGTAAAGCTACTGACATAGCTAAAGTCAAGGGGAGAGTGCTAGAAAGAGTGGATAATTCAAAACTCAACTTAGCTTTTCTAAGCCCAAGTTTCAGTCAGCAATATTTTATGTAAAACTTGTGGCAATGTTCAGCTATCAAAGGAGAAACACAAAGTGTTTGCGTAAGGAAAAGAGGAGGATTGGTTAAAGCCTTTGGAAGCAAATGTGCCCTGCTACTTTCAATGAGTCTGAAGGCTGTACATCTCGTGCTCCAACAACAAAACAGCTGATCATAAGTTTCATTGCCTTTTCTGAGTTGTGTTGTTTTTCCTTTTTTAAGTTGGTACACTGAGAACCAGGCTATAAAAAGTATTAATATTTTTTTTACCATTAGGAGGAAAGTCTTACAGTCTGAATTGTCCTAATTCCTTTCAAAGGGATGCCCCATTGCACCAGATAATCTCAGCTCTTGGTTAACAGAGCCTTTGTGTGCTTGTATGAACCTATTGCAAACCATCTAAGTAATTGTATCAGTTTCAAAAGGGGCAACTCAACAGTTAAAAAAAAAAAAAAAAATTAAGAAAATGCATGAAAGCTCTATTGCCATGGAGAAATAGCTTGCAAGCACCTGATCTGAAAAGGTACTCTTATGACTTAAAATACACTTCCTCAATTTCAGTGCATGCATAAAGCTGAGGTAAGGGAAACTTGGTTATTTCCACGTGCCCTGTGGTTTCCCTCGGGGGAAAAACAGAGATGATTTTATTAGGTACAGTACTGCACAATTAAAAAATAAATCAGTTGGAAGTTTTTATTAAATCCCCGTTAACTGAATAATCAGCTCTCCAGGGAGGAGCAGGCTGCTGAAAAAAAGAACCAGCAGATTGGCTAGAATGCATCCCCTTTTTTTGCTAGGCTTTGTATCTGAAGGCATCATTCATAAAGACTTGTCTTGCTAGGAACCCAAGAGGATCCAATGACACAGCACGGAGGGACGAGTTGGGTGGCTGCAGTTGTACAAGGGCGTGCTGACAGGAGCTACCCCTGCCAGCTCTGACAGGCAGGGAGGACGCCCCCCCTGCTCCCGGAGGGCTGCGGGGCTGTGCTCAGTCGCTTCCTTCACCATGAGGCTGTACTTGTAAATTTGATGCTGTATTTTATGTATTGTTGCTCCTAAGCTGAATTGTGCAGGATTGGTCGTGGAAAATTGAGAGGGTATGGCTGTTAGGGGCAGGTGTGTGATTCCTACCACAGAAATGCACCCCAGAACCCAGGGGCGTCATGGCCGTAAATGTCTCTGGTCCTACAAAACGTTTCAGTGTTCTGAGCCTGGGTGCATGTCACTTTCTCTGAAAGTGTGTTCCTCCTCAAGTTTTCATGAATGTAAATGTCAAACATAGCTTCTTCACAGTTCACTAAATTAATTTATACAATGGAACTAAATTGTACCGATCTGTCTAAATTTATCTGCAGTTGATTTAACTTCCCATTCCAAAGTAGCTATACCCCATCGTGTGAGTTAATTAAGTCTGCTCCTTGGACCATTTGTGTTTTGGCAAATCAGCTAACGTGTTTCCATTCCTTGCTTAAATCCGTTATTTTATTCAAATCCTGGTAGCAATTCTATTCAGTATGGTTCATTGGCTTATATATGCCCATACTCATATTTTAACAACAATAGTATTTGCACTGTTCAGCACTGACTGTCATAAAAGTAATCTAAGACTATCCTGTGAAACATGTTGCTTCTCTTAATAGCATGTTTAAGCTCAATAAAATGAAAATGTCTTTTTATGTTATGGAACATGCACTGAAGCACCGTCTAACAACTCAATTAATGCATGTTGCATATAAGCACTTGGGCAAGACAAATGCTTAGAAGATAAATTTCAAGTGGAACATAATAGAAATAATTTACTGAAGGACTGATTAGCATTAGAATTATTACATTTTAATTTTGCTCTCAGTAAGATGCTTCTAATACAAAATTTATTGCAACCTTGCACTGTTCAGTTTTATGACAGGTTGTTGCTCTTAGCAACAGTCCTAATATGTTATAGAAGGCAACAATGAGAAAATTGTATTTTAATCTGTAAAAATATTCAGTGGCTTGCTTTCAGCATATATTGTTACACAGTTGATTACAACCGGGTTTTACAGGTATAACATGAATTAGATTGATGTGGAGGCATGAAAATATTAGAAATACTACGTTTATGTTAGACACCAGGAACCAAAATATATTGCAATATCACTAACTAGATTAAAAGGCGGAAAGTGAGATGAAGGCAATGTTGGAATTGCAATGTCTAGAAATTAAATATCTGGTCTCATAGGATCTCTGGAAATCCTACTTCAAATCTCCTTACTATTATTGGTGCTCAGGTTAGGCACGAATTAAATGATTGTGGCATGGCTTCTGATAAAGTTCATAGCTCCAATTATTTTGGTGAGGAATTTATTACGTAGATCAGACTTTCAAGGAACTGACTGGAACTCATCCAGAATCAAAATCAATTTGTGCAAATTGTTTAGCTTTTGTCAATCTGGTTGTCAGAGCTAGCACCTTTATGCCTCTTCTTTCCTCTTCTTGCTGTTCAGTACTTAGCTCATTTGATTAGGGAATCCACAGGTAATTATCAATACAATGCTATACAGTGGGAATGCCGTTTTAGGTTTGGAATCAATGTCTTGCCTCCCAGAAAAAGGCCAAGCACAAAAGAGGTAAGCGTGCCACTTAACGGAGAAAGCTAGTAGTCTTTATTCTTGTGTGCATCTTATCTCCAAGCTGACCACTAGAAACTTGGTTTTTTAGCTAATACATGTTTTATCACTCTCAACCCCCCATGCCCACTGCCTTGATAATTCATCTTTATCTCATGTTGACCATTATCAAAAATAGCCTTATGGGTGGGTTTTGTAGGCTAGCTAGCTTGGAACCTCCTTTCATATCTTCAAAATATAACCTAATCTTTCTGTCTGAAGCACTGCCATTGCAAATGTCTTGCTAGTAGAAAAAAAATCATCTCCCCTTTGTCAAAAAGAGATAATAGATGATTGCTACTACTAGACTTCATTGTGCTTCATCAATTCCTCCTTCCTTGGCAGCCCCCAGATGATTGTTCATGATTACAAATAACTGAAGCTACCCTGTCTGCCAATTTATGGCAGATGTGTATTCCCTTAAAGAGAGGAGAGATCAGATACATGATTTTCTCTATATATCTAATCTTTGTTTTGATAAAGCTGGTAAATTTTACAGGAAAGTATTTCACCTAGAATTTTCTTTTTCTTTTTGTATGCTGTTTCACAAGACTTTTATGACCTCATCTACCTATATAACCCTCATGGTCTACTTGGAAGGCAGCCAGGGATGCCATCTGTAGAAAGAAAAAGTCGTGAAGTTACCAAGGACTGTTTTCCTGTTCCCCTCAAGCAAAATATTTCTGACAGATGTTACGGATTTTCAGTTCTTTGATTCTTAGCTTCAACTCTTTTGCAGTCCTTTGTCCCTCAAAGGCTTTTTCTTTGAAGACATTCAAGCCTCAGTAAGCACATATAATAAATATATAAATAAATACACCCCCCCCCCCAAATTCCTGACATTCACACGAAGTTTCAGAATTATTACCAATTATTAGGGAGGAAGTATGATCATTAATCCCATAGGACTAGTTTTCTGGTGAACACTGAGGCATTATCTGGAACTGAAACAGCTGAGAACTGGAATTGATCAACTTACAAATTTTCTGTATTAATGATACAGTTGTTTAGTGGACTATCCATAGTATTTTAAGGTGAGCTTGTAGATAAACAAGATGTTAGGCAGGTTCTATGAAGTTTCCAAGTGTAAAGAGATTTTTTTTGTCCTTCATTGTGCAAATGTTTGAGGTCGGTCAAGACTTTGCTACAGTACATACATCCACACTTGAGGAACATGAAAAAGGCATCCCACCAATGTTACATGCAGTGTAAATAAATGTGGTTCTTTAAATCTTACATTAACTCACCTGCTGCAGCCTCTTTGTTTGCAAATAGTTTATTGTCAACTGCCGAACTTATGTCAAAGAACACTTCTTCTTCATCTCGGTCTGCATC
>VZTL01027843.1:2556-39529 GCA_013400535.1 Scopus umbretta | reverse complement strand
TAAACCACAACAGTGACATATTTCTTTAAAACACACAGATTCAAAGTATAGAATTTTCAATTGGTCTGTCTTTACATGTTTTAATTAATTATTCATAAATTTCAGTTGTATTTAAAGACATCTTCCTAACCTCCTCTTGAGTGACCTTGTGTGTTTTTAATGTCCTCCTAAATGATGCATTAGTACAAGGAGGGCATGAAGAGTTCAGCATTTCTTTTCTGGTTGAGAAGAAAATGCAGCAAAAAAAATCAAAGCTCAGATATTGCAGATTTTCAGCCTTGTTTGCATAGTTTTTAACCCTGAAATGCATTGTAGGACATATAAGGCATATATTTGAATGGAATTGAATTCAGGGCTCAAGAAGCACAATAGCAGGACAATGGCTGTTAAATTGAGAACTTCCATGCCTTCTAGGCACTCTGAAATAAACACTACAAAAATAGAATGCTTAACCTTATGGTTTTTATCATCAGTAGAACCTAAACTGTAATACAAAGGAGACGCACTCCAACATCTTCATTTCTGTGCATACCATGATCATTTTGTGATGATACAGCAAGTTACCTCATAGTTAGGGACTCAAAACTGAGATGGAGCAAATAAGGGTAGGGAAAAAGAAACCACCATTTCACTCTTTACATAATGCAAAAAAAAGTTGAAATATTGAAAAATATCAATGGAAGGTGAATTCAGTGGCATTGCAATCTTTTCACATTGTGAGTTGGAAAGCTGCATTCACAGGAGGTGTATTACTCATGTAATTCAGCAGACAAGATTTACTGATTTTTGTGCAACCCTCTGATGTGGATGGGGTGGCAGAATGAGTCTATCACCTATCCCTGCACAGCTTTAGGTGCAAGGGAGAGGCATGATGGCGAGATTACTTCTGGGGAAGAGCTTGACTTCTGTATACAGGGCATTAACTTCAAAATGCTCCAGGTTGATGCATTTCTTCTGCTGTCATTGCAATGCAATGCTTCTAATCTCTCACTTTTATTGCACAGTGTCTTTGAAATCTGCCTGTCAATTGGCAGCTCCAAGTTCAGTGTAACAGCACATTAACAGTAAGCTTATTATTGACTGAGTAGCTGTGAAGCAGTGTCTACACCATGCAAGCTCAGAAAACTTCATAGCATCTCTGAGGCTGTCTGCTTCTAAAACTTTTAGAGACAGGACTTGAAATTGAAGACAGAACTTACACTTACCAGACATGAGGGTTCTGTTATTGTACTATGAGAAGGAATATGATCCAGAAGATGAGGCAATAATTTAAAAATTCTAGTATTTATAACTGGCTACAAAACAAAAAAAAAAAGTCTTTTCTCTGATCACCATAATATAGTTCTAGATTATTCTGCATGATGCCATTTAATGTTCACAACTTTATGTTCAGGACTCTACTGCATTAAGTCAATGGAGCTTCCCATTGTTGTTATTCCCACCTTCATTTTAAGCATCAGTGGGGGATGTTGAATTGTCCATACAACATGCAACGCAAGAGTAATATACCCTCACTTTCCTCAGAGCTGGGGGGGCAGGGGGTGGCACACATGTGTGAGCACACGAGAGAAAGGGAGGACAGGAGGGTGGAGGTGAAAGAAAAGGAGTGAGGGTATGAGGTTAGTTAGATCAACAATTGGTGACAAGCATTCTTGTGGCACCTGTGACAATCAAGATTGATCAAGTATTTCAGAGCTCAGAAATGCAAGGCATTTGGCAACCTCTGATCCCTTAATTCAATTTATTCTTTTCCAGGAATATTTCAAACTGATGACCTTTCCGAACCTAATTAGATGGTAGGAATCAGAAAGAGGACACTGGAGAATTTTAATAAAAAGAATTGAATTGTTTCTTCATCTTCACAACCTGGGATTTATGAGGGAATTGCACTGGCTTTGCAGCAATGTAAAATAAATAGACATTAAATGATGACAGGGAAAATAGAATTGCTGCCAAAGCTAAAAAGAGCTTGGCAAAAGAAGAAAGAACTACTACATAGTCAGTCATTCTTTACTGCACAAACCTTTTCATAAGGCACAGAAAAGAGATATACAGAAATAACGGACCCTTGCTAAAAGATGAAAAGGATTTTCTGTAGCTTACATTTTTCACCAGCAAGGGCTAAGATGCATCTCAGTTGCTACAAAATCTTATTGTTCTCTTTCACCATTCAGAAAACTGATTACAGTTTGTATGGAGCATTTGCAGCCTGAACTTTTAACATCAGAAATAAATAACTGAAGTAAGAGGTCAGGAAGAGAACAAAGTTGTTATGAGCATAAATACGTTAAAGACATATCAGTCAAACTCCATTCTCTTATATTTCCTTCTTAACTGTGCCTTTATGAACTAGTCAGAGTGATTTTTCATACAGTGAACTTCCAGTAAAATTCTGTTTCCATGCTTGACAGCACTAAAAACATAATCATACATGGAAAGTTTCAATATTTGAACATTCAAAGAAATTGGAGATGGAAGAAGCCCTCTTCTTCATGGGCTAAGATATTTCCAACCCCTTTTTATTTTTTCATCATCCAGACATAATCTAGGAACATTCCTATATACTTATTAGTTAAGATACAGGATCACTAGAAATACTTTCATCCAACCTTATACTTACTTCTGCAGGCTTAAGTCAGAAGACAAGATGTCCAATTGTAGTGTCACAAGAAAAACAGCTGAAATGTAGCTTGTCCTTCTTGATTTTACAGGGGCCTGAGATGTATGTCAGAAAACAGGTGTTATATTGGATCACAGCAAGCTGTCTTATGCCCCATGCTACCGCATATTCACTACGACTCCTTCAAGTGCTCTCCACTGGGTTAAGTAGGGTGAAAGGTACCCATTTTTTGCATTACACCAGAATGATGTTAATTTGGTGAATTTATCACTTTGAATCTGTCCCACACACCAGTCAACTCCAACCAAAATTTTAAAAGCAGTAGAAGGCTCAAAGCTAACTAGATACCTAGAGTTTTCATGAAAACTGCAAGTTTAGCAGAGGAGGGAGCAAGTCCATACTGCTCCTCACCCATGGAGAGATTATCAGGCAAAAAAAGTGTTGGACGTTCTGTCCAGGCAAAGTCAGGGAAGTAGTCACTTCGCAGATACTTCAGGACTAGCTATAGTGTAGTTGTCTTGTGGTCAGAGAGGTATCAAAGACATTCAGAGCAGTGCTTGGGTTATTGGAAAGGGAGATTATTTAAAGAAAAAATACTGCAAAAAGAAATTCCTTCTATTTGTCTTTTCCCACTGTCCCTTGAGGAATTAATTGAGGTAGTAATATTTCAGTCATTGCCAACAATATTGCCAACACTTACTGTTGCATTTTAACAGCATATATAGAAGACACAAAGGAAGGTTTAACGCAGAGGAGTCACCTGTTCTGAGGTGGCAAATTGCAAGTACAACAAAAGAACATGACACTACGAGGGGTGGGAACACATACCATTGTATAAACTCTGTAGGTAAAATCTAGGTCTACTGAAGTCAAATAGGTTTTGCCACAAACTACAGCGGATTCAGGATTTTACCTGATATAAAGATGGCAAAGCTGAAAAAAATCTCAGTGAATGAAAAGTGCATAGCTCTGTATGTTAACCAAACTTCCTTAAATTCTTGGAATCAACATATTTAGCCATTTTAGGGTAACTACTCTGATTTTCCTTTCTTAAGAGTTACCTGCTTTATTCTATTGTTTATGGTAAAAAAAAAAAAAAAAAGGATCCTCCTGAAAATGATAAAAGCTTTTCTCACATAATCCCCTGATTATATATGGCATGGTTTCGGAAACAAGGACAAACGCCCGGAGTAGAGCCCAACAGCTGTTAATATAGAGGAGCTATTAAAGGGGATCTCCTGGTATTACATTGCAAGCTGTCATTTTTGGTAGTACTGGAGGTATCTATTGATGTAATGGTCTCAGGAGACAGGAGGGCTTAAGTAGTTTTTTGAGACGTGAGGGTATTGACCTGACCTACTCACAGCAGTTGAATTGTTAGGAATGTTGATTCATGATTTTACAAAGACCTCACTATTCTTATTCTCTAGAGTGATTATACACCTGACAAATGGTAAAAGCAACATTACTGGACCTCAGAGAGTTATTTTACTTTTAATGCATGCCATTATTAAGCCTGATAGCCTCTCTTATTGCTGTTTTGATAGCTGCCTGCTGTTTAAATGAAAGCACCACGTTTCCTGACAGCTCATGCACAGGTGGCCCTGGTCTCATTTGAAGAGAAATCGATCTTTGTGAGGAGGGGGTAAGAGAGAGGTGTCAGCCCATGTCATCCCAAGTTTGAACAGAGAATTTCACCTTGTCACAGGGAGAATGAGGGAAAGGGGCCCAGGGAGAGGATGCTGACAGACACCCCTACCTCACTGGCTTACTTTGTCTGGGACCATCTCTGCTGAGCTTTATGATGGCAAGACAATGTCTTGTAGCCCTTCCACGTAAAGGCTGTGATATCTTACACCTGCAGAGATTTAAAGTGAAAAGCATTGACATCATTGTTTGTGCTGTCTTTCTGCAAACCACAGACATAAAAATAGATGCAGCTATTGCCATAGCTGAGTTACTCTTTGTGACTACATCAGGAAAGCCCATTTCATGAGTCCATGTCACTGTAAAAATAATATTCATGCTGACTAGAATTGACCGATGCTAGAGGACAGACCCTGTTCACATGTATGTTTCATTCCCCAACCTTAATGAAGGTTTGGCAATGAAACACAGAATTGTCCCTTGATGTGTAAATATGCACACATGTGTTTTAAAATACTTGGTTTGAATTTCAAGGTCTCTTTGGGCTGCACTAAAGGACCACAAAGCAAGCTTTGACCTTTTGAGGACTCTTTTGGGTTAGGTAGTCTTTCTTTTCTAGGAGAGTTATGAGTCTTTGGCTGGCAGAGTCAACAGGAACCCCCTCCTGTTGAAGATACTCTGCCACTCAGGAGTCCCATCACCACCACTGTGCCCCCAGCAGCTATGCTTCTGAAGAATGAGCTCTCCTTTAGTAGGTATTTAGCCCCAGCCAAATTCTCAACAGCTGGAGAAGTGGAGCCCACAGATGTCAATCTGAGCTCCAGAGAGGGAAGAGACCCTTCTGTAGTCCTCTCTTCTGGGAAACATTTACTGTTTGATAGTTTAAGAGGTTGTCCTTTCCGTATGCAGAGTGTCTGAATCACACTCCAGTGATACTGAGGACTCTCTACTGACTTTAGAAAATGTGGATGCCTATCTCTTCTACTTTGAACCACTGTGCTACTCCAGCTCATCATTTTTAGTATTGCAGCATGTAAGCTAAGAATATGCAAGTGAGCAGATTGGCTCTTATGAGCCAAAGATTGTGTGTGGGTTAGAGAGCATTTGAATCCTCTCTAGACACTTGTAGACTTACAGCCCCTGTAAGCCTGAATCCAAGATATTGGTCCCACGAGGACAACTGTGGTGCCATCCTCCATAAATGTAATTGCTTTCTAGCGCTTCTTGCCTAGTTAATCCCTGCTTCCTCAAAACTGTGGAAATGAACCGAGCAGTACAGGTCTATCGGGAACAAAGGAAGGTTCTTCTCCAGGCATTTATTTAGCATCCCCTTATCGCTGTCCCACCACAAACACAGCTCTGGCCCTTCCATTCCAAACTTTTTTTTGCAAAACAGAATCTTACTAAGATTCTTACAGCAGCCTCTACACGCTAGTAAAGTTCAAGGGTGTGGCTTTGGCCTCAATTTTAATTATGGCTTGGGGTTATATTAGTTGATTAGCTGCTACAGCTTTCTGCATTTCTGGCTTGAATGAGAGCAAAAATTGCAAAAGCCAAAGGAAAGACAGTTCTCCCTCAGAGAAATTTTGGCCCAGAGAGAAGTAGTAAATGCTAAAAAGCTTGTGAGTAAACCTGGAGAGGAAGTTTGCTACCTACCTTTTGTAACAAGTCTGTGGATAAATTTTTACCTTATTTAGAATGGTTACAAATCTTGAGAAACTTCCCTGAATTCACAGACTTAACTTCAGTTTAAGGTTTTGTAAAAAGGAGAAATGTTTTGCCCATGACGTTTATTTGGTAGCTGGTAAGACCTTCATGCTGTGTAACCCGCTTGGCCATTCCAAACTCCACTCTTAAGGAAGGGATGGTATACTGCTGGGTTGCTTCTACATAAAAAATTAATCTAAAAAAACCTCTTAAAAGTGAGAGAACCTAAAAACCTCTTAGCAAAAGGCGAGAGTTCACCCTCAAAAAGGAAAAGTAAGGTAGGATTTTTAAAAAAGCATTTTTGCAATGATTTCATTCTGCTCCCAGTGAAGCTGAAGGTAAAATTGCTAATGCCTTCAAAGTGTGCAAGATTAGAATATCACTTAACACCTTTGATAATCCTACCCAAGCGTACTCCTCCTGGGTAACAGTTGTACACTCATGAGCTTCGCTTTAAAAACATTGGCAGAAATACAGATGAAAGAGGCTTTTTATTCTTTCCTTTCTGAGTAGTTGTATGTTCCCCTCACTGCAGTAGCTGAATGATCACAGTCATTTTTGAAGGTCTGACTCCCATTCTGGAGATGAAGGTCAGAGACAAAAGGAGGTTAAGGGTCTGATTTTTCAGAGGTGTTGTACACATAAAAGTCACCTCTGATTTCAAAAGAATGTCTTTCTGTGTATTTTTTTAGTGTCTAAGTTGTTACAGAAGGCCATGCAGAGCAAAGAGAAGAACTCAGACACAGTGTCCCCTCCACCTCAACCCCAGGATTCTCAGTCAGCTGACCACACAAGCCATAGGCTCATGGTCCCAGTGGATCTTGCCCACTGTACTGGAGAAGGTTTGGGATTGCTGGCAAGGCTTCTATGACTGTCAGTGCTATGGTCTGCATTACCTTAGCACTTGCGCCCCTCAGATGAAGCCAGGACCCCACCACAACAAATGGAAGAAGAATGATGGTTCCTGCTCTGAGAGCTTACTTTTTAAATGGCCAGGACCAACAAATAGCAAGAAGAATGTTCACTCATGGCCATTTGGCAGGTCACTGCTGATGCTGAGTTAGAATCCAGAGCCCCTCATGTGCCTAGTCCAGAGACTTATCTGTTGCCAATCCAGGGAAGTCACCTTGCTGCTCCTAGCTCCTGTGAGAAGACTTCTTTTCCTGTTTGTCAATGCCTCAAGTTTTTCAATAAATGTAAATGTACAGAAACTGAACAAGGATAACTGTAGTTCTTCACATAACCCCATTTATACTTGAAGTTAACCTTGCTATCAAAGCTTTTTCCATCACTTTCATTCTAAAAAGATGGTGAAATCAGGTTTTCCACCATCTTTGAATGCTGAATACTGTAGAAGTTGAAGAAAAACCTTTTTGCCATGCCTCTCTCAAACACTGGAATCACCCTTTCTGTTTTTGCTATTTAGCTCAAAGGGTTCTTTTTGCCAAGACACCTTGTTCTTCTGTAAGATACACAGGTACTTTGACAAGGACTCCCTGTAACTCTTCTCCAAATTATTTACATTTTCTCCAATGAGATCAGAGGACTTTCAGGCTGCATGAAGTTCTCTTGTGAGTTTCCCTTTCAGTATTTGGCCTTCTGCAGGAGCTGGAGGTCTTAATGCCTTTTGTTTCTTTTGAAACCAGGCTTAGGGACTGATTCTGATCTATCTGACACTGAAGTAAATCAGGAGAGCCACAAGGAAGAGAGGCAGTGCTTTCATGGAGGAGCAACACAAATGTGCTCAAAATTTGATTCACACCAGCCACAGTATCTTGAGAAGTCACAGATCTTGCTGTGAGGTCTGAAAAAAGATCCTGAGTGGGAAAGGGTTTTTTAAACACTTTCAGCTTTCCAGAGGAAGCTTAGTGACGAGTATACAGAACCAGCTACACGAGAGTGCATGTTGCAATGGCCTAGCCTGGGACAGCAACTTTGCCAGGCACAATGAGCCTCCTATACCAGTGTTGTCTGGTCAGTGGGTAGGGGCTTCCAGCTTGCATATAGCCTCTTTAGCTACGCCCATACTAGTAAACCTAACAGGGCCAACACATAGACATGGGTACTATTGCACAGTCATCTTTGCTGATTCATTGCTAGCATGCTACACTACGCAGGAAACCACATAGTAAGTACACTCCCTTCTATATCTATATTGTTAGGCTGTCCGGTGCCAGCTAGCATTCCTGGGCTCTGTTCAAGGGAGAGCACAAAGCAGGGACTGTTCCCAAAAGTCACGATAGATGATTCATTATGTTGGGGAGAGGTAAAGAGACTTTAGCCATATGGATGCAGGCCAGTCCCTTTGCTCTCATTCACCCTGCCTGTGCTATGTGGTAGATGTTTTTAACATCCATAAGAAAATTTCACAGGTATAATAGCCTGGATGCTGTGAGGTAGTGATCCATACCAACTCTATAATTAGGTCATTACTAGTTCTTAATAAACATTGCCTTTTATATTTTAAATGGGGTCGCTTTTTTTTTTTACAGAAAATGCTCTCCTTGGCTTCATGTAAACCTCATTACTAATAGCTAAGCTTCCTTTTTTTTTTTAAGTATGCAGCTGTTTTGATTGTTGTTAGGCCTGCATTTTGGGATTATCACTTTTATTTCTGATTAAAATATCTACATGGTAATGTAATTGAAGCAATTGTTCCAAAGTAAATGCATTTGTTGTGGTTTTCATTATCAGGATAATAATCTTCCTCTCTCCCTCACACCCGAAGCAGTGAAATCCTTCCCTCTCTAGCAATATAAAACTGCATCAATGTGCACAGCAGATTTTAAACAGTTTACTGCTCACTACCCATTAAACTATTTTACAAACAACAATGAAACAGGAAATAACAAAGCATACTCTTTGAATTAATACTTGGGCTAAAATACTCAGAGTTTCTCCGCAGTTCATAAACTGCTCCAGCTGTGTGTTCACGGTTTATGACATTTCGAGAACCGTGCTCCTCAGCAAAATTAAAACCTTCTCCACAGTTGGGGACCTGCTGCAGCCCCGTGGGCTCTCCTGTGCGGCGGAGGTGGCAGAGATGCACCACTTTGCTGCACAATGCCGAAAACCAAGGTAGCTCCCGGGCTGCTGAAGTGGAGCCTTCCCAGCACAGGAGAAATACGGAACATTTATTTTCTCTCTGCTGTAAATATAAAAAAAAATCAGAGGAGGAGCTGATGATAACTGATGCTGCGAAGATGAACCTTGCAGTGGCATGAGGCGCCTCTTGGGCCCGGAATGGTGGAGGAGTACTGCCACCTCTTGGCTAGATGCTGAAATGACGGTGTCCAGGGGAAGACCGCTCCATCATCCAGATCATGGACAGCGCTGAGCCTCGTCTCCTAAAGGGTGTCAATAGACTGGGGTGGGGGCAATAAAAATGCCTGTTTTGTTCCATATTTACACTGCTAAACAGTACTTGCACATGTGAGCATTTATTAGTGCTTACTGGTTTGGTTTGCCATCTACTAAGTCTGAGGCACTGTCTTAACAAGGGTGCCAGAAAAAACCTTTAAGAGTCATTGTCTCACAGCAAGACCAAGCAGCAAACTCAGTTGATGTAAAGCAATCCCTCCAGCCTTTCAGTGCTGGGCTTATCCCAAGGCAATGACATTTGTGGGGAGATTTATGTTATTTTGTTATATGGTGATGGACTTCTTCCAAAGGAATAAATTACATATCAGTGCTGCACTGACGCTAGGCAGGTAATGATAGTCTCAGAGGGGACTCAACAACATCTTGCAAACATCTGTGGTCATTTGTGTGAGTGCCAATTAACCTGTGGTGGTCTGGTAGATGAAGAGGGCTGTATCTTAGGTTCTGGAAATCAAGAAAATTTTAAGAAAAGAGGGGATGTTTCCAGTCACTGGCAGAGGAACTCTTTAGGTTCTTCATGGAAAAGAAAAACTGCACAGTGCTCTGTGCTGCTCTGCAAGCCACCAGCTGTCCAGCCGTTATTGGTTTCAGTAAGTGCAAGGAAGACAGTAGGGCAAGAGCATAGTGATGCGGGCTCAGTCTTTTCTGCCATTGCCTCAGAGAACATCTTTGACTCTGGTTTTGTGTACATGCTTCAGCCTCGCCTGGTAACAAAAATCTCACCCTAAGGATCCTCAGGATGTACAGGCAAAAGAGTTGTAGCTAGGGATGAGTTATAATCAGCCCCTATGCCCAGAGACAGCTCCGTGCCTTGGGTCTCTAACATGCACAGGTCCTCCTGCTTAAAATCTGCTGGTTGGTTTGTGCCTGCCACAAGAACGCCATCATTGATTACTTAGTCTGGAGACCAAGAATGGACTGAATGTGGTCCAGACTACATAATTGGAGCCCCTTAAGGCTATACAAGGCAAGGAATATATATATGAATATGCAGTGTGTGTGAGTATGCATCTGCACAGATAAACATGCTGAAGAACATGACTTTGCACTGACACCTGGAGTTGTTCAGCAGACCTCACAGCCATGCCATGGGATCTTTAAGCTATGCTTTAAAATACGATTTTTTTTTTAATCTATACTCTTCAACAACTACTTCAAAACTATTTCTAAGTTTATTGGGAGATTCCAGCTGAATTGAGGATCAAAGACAATCACTGTGATCTTTCTCTCCTATTTCTACATAAAATCTTCCCAACTTATGAGTCTCTCACAAGGAGACAAAGTTTTTCAGACACTCAGTTTGTTGGTCTAAGTTTATCAGTTGCTGAAAACACCTTCCTGAAATGAGCTGGCAAAAGGAATTAGAGTTCTTTCAGTTTTTTAAATAAGAAAACTCATATTGGTGTTTAAATACAAAGTATAGAGCAGAGGTTTAAGCACTTCTTTTTTGTTATTTCGGTTTTAGTTTTTCTGATGATTGGCAAAACCTTCAGGAGGGGTTTTAGTTTTGCAGGAGGACTCCAAGAGTTGCTTGGCTCTTTCCATCCCTATGGGTAACAGTCTTATAAAAAGCTGATCCCTGTGACTGTAAACAGGAAAAAAAAAATGAGTGTGTTGGGAAATGCAATAATAGTTTGTCAGAAAAAGCAAGCAAACTGTATCCGGAAAGCCCATATGTATTCGCCTTCCAAAACTGCCATGAAAATTAAACTTTTCAAGATGAGAAGTATTTACCAGAGTGGAAATTAAAATTAAAGTGCTGAATGTCCACAGCTTTACACTCTATAATGAAGTAGGAAAGTCTTTGTAATCCCTTGTTTTTCTCAGAAATCATCCTCCTTATTTCTGAAATGTTTTATGGTAGCACAACTTAATAGTAGGCTTCCCTGTTTGCTTTGTATGTTTGTATAAATAAAATTTGTCTTTAGAAAATATTTCTGTATTTCAGGCCAACTTAAAGAATAATTATAGAATTAAAAACTAAACTTCTGCATGAACAACTCTGGTACATTGTAGAATCGCTTGGCTTTGTGTGTGTTGCTGTGAGACATCCTCAGTCTGTGTAGCTGCAGAACATGTTTAACCAATTTTTACAATATAAATACTTTACAATAAAGAATGAGGCCGTACTTTCATGTTTATGTGTCAGACACAGATCTATGCTGTATCCTGCCAAGCTTTTGTAAGGTTTAAATATATGTACATACATATATGTTTTAATAGTACTAATTGCCTGATGAAACTTTCTTCCACTTCCTATTGTCTTCCCTCAGGAGGCAGCTGTTTATAGCATGTACTGTGATGAGGGAGAGTATGTGGTTCAGACTTAGGAACAGGGTGTAATCAAGGCAGCTATAAAAATAATTTCACTTTGTAAAGGTTTCTCAGGTTTAACTGAGCTCTTAGCAGGCAGAGTAAAATATGATGGTGATGTGATTGCCAAAATTTGACCATATCTTTCTGTATGAAATCCTGAACAAAGGTATATTTTGTTCCAGAGCAGATTAATTTTGACTCCTGTTTTACTCCGTCTTTGAAATCATCAAGAGAACTGGAAAAAGAGTTCTGAAAAACTGCAGTGCTTGGACTTCATCTTTCAGTTCTGCAAACAAAGGCTTGGTCGTCTTATCTGCTCAGATATATGGTTACCTTCTCGTTTTAATAACAGAGGGTTCATCAGTACTCAGGGCAATGAAAGTAACACGTGTGATGGCCTCGCTAACAAACATCAGAAGGATTCTGTCGTAATTTAATTTCTATAACATACTGTATTAGTTAAAAGAAAACTTGATTATCTCAGACATAACATTTTGAAAGCTTTTAACTGCTTGATCAAGGGGTCACACCTCTAAAGCAGATACTCACTTACAGCTGCCAACATATGCAGTCAGTATATACAGCTGCCAGACTGGTGGTCCTCTAGCCTAACCACCTGAGTAACTTCTATTTCTTTCACTCTGCAAAGGGAGCTTCTCTATACAAAGACACATACATACACACCCCGCTATCTGCCTGAATCTGGTTATTAGAACCAGAGTAACTTGAATTTATAGATGTGATTTTCTGCCACTTGGGGCTTTTGCATCCCACTGAGCCTGAGCCAGAAATCCACAGGCAGAAGACCCTGTGGCCAGGGGTTCCACCCGGCCCTTCTGCACTGCCAGGGAGGAAGCCTGGTGTGGAGCTGGGGGTGCATGTATCTCACAGCACCACCTTCCCCACTCATGGGGACCCCTGCTTGAAAATCTGCAGTCTGTGCATGGAGAAGGAGAAAAATATACTGAAGAAATAATTGCATTTTTCTTTGCAGAGTTACTGTCTGCACTATTAAGGTTCAGAAATCACTTGCTGTGGGCCACCTCCTTGTGTGCTTATTCACATTAAGTAGCACTGTTGCAGTCAGTGCTGTACAAATAGCATTTATATAATGCTTGGTAAATGCCTACAAAGCCCTGTGAGATGTATATTTTTATTATTGCTTCTGAGTTATAGGTGAGGGAATTAGCACAGCAAGGCTAGTAGAGAAGAGTTGCCATTCAGAGCCAGGTCATCTGTTGTTTTAATCCACCTCTAGCTTTCCATTGTCCGTTGACTTTAGGTAACTGCCTTTCTAGACTTCCTGGCGAAATAATATTCATCCCCTGACCCCTGCCATCAGTGTGTGCTGGTGCTTCCCTGGCAGAGCATGTCAGCCACTTTCTGCTTCCTCCACTAACAGAAGCAAAACCAATTTTCCCCTCCTTTTCTGCCGACATAGTTTCTTCCTCTGCCCTTGTCCCTGAAACATCTAAGGTTTTACACAGTCCTAAAATGGCACATCATGTCCTAGCTTTCACTATCCAAGCTTAGATCAACACCCAAGCTAGGAATTATGAAAACAAAGGACTTCTTGTGGGAGACTGTTGATTGCAAATATTGGGGGGGGAGCATGGGGGGGGAGTGCGTAGAGAACCAATATTGTTTCTGCTGTAACTAGTAATATACCTATGGGGAGCAGAAAGGTCTGCTGGTATTGATACTGCCATTTCCTTAATTGTTGCCAGGCTACCTGAAACTGGGATAAGTACCTCTTCTTGGCTGGTGCTATAAATCTGTGAAACTTAAGACACAGGACTGGCCCTCCTGAATCATCAACTCCAGTGCCTTGCTGACACAGGCAACTGCACCATACATTAATCTATAAATAAATATACTGGAAGGAAGTTGTTCAGCAGAACTCTTTGTAAAAGGCATACATACAGCAAAAGAGAAATAAGGCAGCTGATGAAAACAGCACTCAGAAGGAGCTCCTGGCCCTGACCCACTAGACCTCAGGCATTCTGTGGGCCATAGCCACTGAAATAAAATAAGACTATTTCATTTCAATTAAAAAATACAAAAGATGGCAGATTTCCACCATTCCTCATTCTTTGATATCTTTTTATTTCAGTATGAAAGTTTCCAGTCTTCCAAATTCTGGGAAAAAATAACCAAGAGGATGAAGTCCTGTGAAATGGAAGAAGAAGTTCCCTTAGTAACTAACAAAATTTCTCCACTGATAAAATCCTACTTTTCCTCCTTTTGAAGTATTCATAGGAGAGGAAAAAAGAATTACAAAAAGCTATCCCACAGCTATAAGTATCAGACTGGCACAGTCTTATAGTAGGGTGTAGCACTTTTATTATGTTCATCCATTTTACTATATGATAAGGACAGAGTTTTATATGACTTAATTTGGATTGCTGTAATATATGGTAGTTAACATTTGATGCTATTAAAAACAGTGTTCCAATTACCTGGAAAAGTCCATTTCATTTCTGAAGATAGTAGGAACTACAGGCTGACTCTATTAGTGACATGTATTTTCTATAGTCTCTGTGTTATTTATGTCTCATCTTAAGTTTTTAGCTTCTTAATTAAAGTGGAAATTGAATGCACTTGTTTTAAAAGGGAACAAAGTGGAAATGATTGATGAAAAGTAGCTGCAAGAATTGCCACTCTCTGAAACCACTTGATTTGGCTGTCACAGAGGACTTTCCAAAGGCTAAATTAGAAGGGCAAAACAAAGAAGCGTTGTATGTTGAGACTGCAGATGGTAGTCTGAACCCTGGGGTCTAGGCAGATTAATTTCAATATGAATTTATAATGCTTTAAGGATATACTGTTGCTGTATTGATAACAGTGTAATTAAAGAATCACTGTAGATTGATTTAAAAATATAGTAAAAATGAAACCTTGCAGGAGAGACTAAAACTTCAGAGACAAAAAGTCTTTCAAGGGACAGTTTAAGGGCTCTTTCCCCTTTTTGGAATCCCAGTTGTCTTGCTGCTTTCAGGAGCTTTGATACTTGGCCAATACTTGAGCGCAGAGTAATAAAAACAAGAACAACTTTAAAATCCAGAGTCATATTTTTTTTGCAAATGCCTTTGAAATGTCTGAGGGCAGCATTTCGTCTTTGAGGTTTATCTATTTTAAATGTTTGTGTTGAACTGAGTATAATTTGACTGAACAATATTGTCTGATGCACTCTAAGTTTTAGGGTCAGGGTGATATATCAGCATGCATTGTACCATGTTCCTCTCACCGTATCGTATCTGAGTATTACTGAAGCAAAGGTGGAGTAATCAGAAAATAGCATGCTGGATGTTGGCTTTCTCTGTTAAGACTGATGCAGCAGAGAGTAAACTTTTTTTTTGTGTTTATATATATTTACATGCATTTGAACAGCTGTAAGCTGTCTCATGTTCTGAGATGAAGGGCAGCCAATATTCAATCTTGTCTTAACAGCAGATTTAAAGTCTATTTCAAAGACAAGATTCATGGGGACTAGATATATATTGAACTATTATCATCTTTTTTATATAGTATGAAAGTGGAGCCTGGGTCCGTGATGCTGCACCCTGAACACAGATACCAGCTCTGCTCTTAGCCTAACTAGGGCAAGAGCAGTGTGGAATACAGGTGCATACTGTAGTAACAGTGATTTATCTAGTAGGGAGAATGTAAAAAGACAATGTGAACTCTCACTGTTTACCCAGGATGGGATGGCAGGAAATTTGAAGAAGGCTACTATGGTTTAGATTTGACCGTAAAGGACACAGGAAATATTTATTTAGAATTAGAATTAGCACCTGCTCCTTCAGTGGTGTGGTAAGAACTGCTGAAAGGTGCCATTAAGGAAATGAGTAGGTGGAGGTCTGGGAGGTGACTGGGAGGTCTGAGAGCTGCAGCAATTTGCTGAGGTCCTGTTTGTATTTGTGGGGGCACAAGTAAGTACAGGGAAAGTGCCCAAGGATGTTGTGTCTATATAGGCCTTCACAGGATTTAAGCAAAATATTGTTAAGTTGAAGGGCAAGTTTTCAGTCCTCGTGAAGATCTCCTAGCACAACCGTATTCAGGTAATCTGCTTTCTCACTCAGAGAAGTGGCCGTCAAGACAATTTATGACTCTCCTAGATCTAGGACTAATTATGCAGTGATTCTCTCTTAGTGATGAGGGCATGACAGACTGTTCCACCAGTCCATACCTGTCAGCTCAATGAGGTCAAAGGACACAATGGTGTCCTTGGCTCTCCAACAGGAAATTTAGTTACATTGGTAAGAGGGAGCTGCTGCTGAGAAGTCCTACATCAGAGAAATTCTTATCTAGGGTAAGGTTCCTTTGCAATAGTCCAGTAAAGGAAGGAAAAATTAAGACAGCTGGTGCTCAATATCTGCAGTACAAGAGCAGTCTTTCAAGATCTGCTCATACTCACTTCCTTCAGGGGGATTCATCTTTCTGAATTTTAGGGGGCTACAGTGTGGGTGTCTACATCTAAGCTAGTCAAGTAATCACCCCTTATAGTAATTTGAGACCCAGTTAATTTATCAATGTCAGTCTGGGGCATGTTTTACCTGATCCCAGACTCTACTGACTATGCTGAAGAGAACTCTATTGACTGTGAAAGGTATCTCAGTCATGAGCTCAGATATACATGCTTACTTTCTGGATCCCTAAAATTAGAGAAGATGAATCCCAATCTCTGACCGCACATTCAAATTTTGAAATTGGATAGTCCCAGAGGACATATCAGGTCATTAGAAGACAGGAGAGAGGAATCAGGACCTGGATTTACAAATATTAGCTTCTCCAGCTCATATTCAGGCCACTTTACTATGATATTTGGCCTAGATTTGTAGATGTACTTCACTGGGCCCATATTTCCTTTTCATACTGACAACTGTGCATGGACAAGGTACAGTCAGTACCTTGACTTTGCAGGACTACGTTTCATCATTAACTCCTCCAACACATCTGAAAGGGAGTGATCCAGTCTAGGAAAAGGGCTCATACAATTTATTCTTCCCATAACCAAGTGAGAAGCAAAGACTGAATTATGTCTCTCAAAAGCAGTGTTCAGCCTGTGCCCTGGGCAGAACATCTATGTGCTGGCCATCCTTTGAAGAAGGACACAAGGTACTCACTTTAATCATTATAGGTTTGTTCTAAGGGAGCTCGGGTTCTGTAAACAAGACAGGCCAATGTTTTCTTCTGGCAACCCACACATTTCGCAACAGCTTTCGTCGGTTCTACCAGGAGACAAACAAGTAGCCAACTAGCAAGGAGAAAGCAAGCCATCTCTTCAAACAGAGAGAGCTCTTTCCTAACCACAAGCAGTGGTGAGTGCTGCTTCCCCAAGCACGTGGCAGTGACATGCTGGAGGGTGATATAGGCTTGCTGAGGGAGAAATTCAGGTGGAATTTGTCACAAAGCAGCTCTGCTGGACAACTCTACAATAAAGGATATTCACTATCTCAGTTGTTCCAGTGAGCTGTTATTCTAAGAGTGTAAACATAAACCATGCCTTACAGAATTAGACCCTGTGTGGCCCAGTAAGCTGCTCTGACAGTGCCTCTTGCTGTTTTATCCCATGTATTACTTTTATTGTCTTTGCCTCAACTCTGTGTCCACCTGGAAATGCAGAGACCAGAACTGTGCCCTCCACTGTAGATGCTGGTGGACAAAGCTGCCAGAATGTTCTAGAGAGTACTGCTGGCAAGAGTGACCAGAGAAGATGTTTTTGTTGCAAACAGCCATGTAGGTGGATAACAACTCTCATTTGAACATTTTTGTGTGGTTCTGTTGCAGCCGCCTTCTTTAAGCAGTGAGCTACTCATGCCACCAAAACCTTGTGCCTTAGGCTGTGAACTTCTAGATCTGGCCATACTAGCAGAAGAGGTTACTGCTTCTGCCTGCTGGAGGTTGCTGTTCCCTCAGCTGACAGCTAAATTGCCTGTATGAGTATGCCCTACCCCAATAAAGTCAAAATGCGCTGGATGGGCAAAGTCTGGTTATTTAATTATGCATCTGAGCTCCTGTCCTGTTGCAATAGTACCCAGGCTGAAGGTTATGGCACCCTCAGTTGTGCTGATACAACTGTTAGTATAGCCATGTTCAGAATAGCATTAGCTTAAAAATGATTTGCTGGATGGCAGGAAAACAAGAGTACAGGCAAAGAGCAAAAGACATGCAATTTATCTGATACAGTAGTCAACTTTTGCCTTCAAAAACAGAACTAAGAAATCTAACTTGGTTGGACAGAATTAGCCATCATGAAGAAGACAAGAAGAGACTATGCACTCACCAAGACTTATTCAAGTCCTATAATATATGATTCAATTTAGACTTGAGACCTGCAAATTCAGGACTTAAGAGTTGCATGCATGCTTCTTACAACAAAAGAAATTAATGGTATGTAGGAGCTTCTTTTCCTTAGCATTTATTTTCTTTTATTATACCACATAGATCCATTCTTGAATAGAGTTGGTCAAAGAGCTTACAAGAAATTCTCCTCTTCCAAAACCTCCAGCAAAGTACCACAGCCAGTTCCACTACAATCTGGCTCCAAAACCAGTTGCCAGTTAGGTCTGGGTGGATGATGTTCTCCCCTGCTACTTGCAACAGGTTCTTACAAACAGTAGTGCACCTCAGCTTTGACAGAGCATTTCATCAGACAGTGATCAGTGTTCTCAGTCAAAAAAGCACTTCCTTATAAAACTGTGTATATCAGGACCATCTGGAGACCCCCACCATAACAGTGCAATAAATATACTTTAAATTTATATTGTGACATTGTGCTTATTATAAGTTCAGTTCTTTCAACGGACGTATAAACCAATAACTTTCCTTGTGTTAAATATTCTCCAAAGAAAAGTAAATTGACCTCTTCAGGGATTTTCTGAGGATCAGAAAAATGTCCTTTCAGTATCTGTTTTCCATTATTGTAATTACAGAGGGTGATGATAATCCTTTCAACATTATTGTTTCGACATGTGCATGATTTATAGTTGGACATCTAAGTTCATTTGATGCCGTTGTTGAGAGCAGCGCATTGTATCTGAGATAAAAGGAATGAAACAGAAATGTAATCTGATAACTAACTTAACTTGTGAGTGGAATAGAAATGTGGTCTTATTTAACATGATTATAAATAACTGCTTAAATTTCAAGTCATCAGTGGAGTGTAAATGCTCTGAGATGAATATTATAAATAAACAATTTCACAAGAGGGTATTCAGATCAACTGATAATATTGCAGCAAAGGGACAAAGAGTTTCTGCTGTGCACCCCGGCACTGGATCCTGCTGAAACTCCTTAGACAGGCAAAATCCTCAAGGAGATCAACAGGAAGTTCACATAAATAAGCAGTAGTAAAAAGTCTGTTAAAAGCAACTCTACTAAATTAAAAGCCCTTTTTTAAAAAAAAAATAATAATAATAAAAGGGGCTCTGATAAATTGTGCCTACACAAGTGCTTGTACATGCCGGCAGGATAAACTGTGTCAGCGAGGGAACAGCTTGTGCACAGAAGACATTTTCTGTTCCCAGGACAGGGGGAGGGTTACCCGCAGCAACCTCTGCCCAAAAATGTTTCAAACTAGCACGCGGTGGGATTTGCTTGGTACGATGACAGTGAATTCCTAACAGCAGTTTACCTAAAGCCCCCTGGAAAAGAAAAAAAACCGCAGTCTGTTTTCATACCAAACCTTTTGTCTTCTGAAAGAAGCACAGGCACATCTGCGGGCAGGATGTCAGGGTATTCCTATGAAGAAGCAGGAGAAGGGGTTCATGTCTCAGCTACTGGGCACCAGTTCCACCACACTGGGTAACACATCAAGCCTGAAGTGCAGCTATTGGGACAAAAGAACGTTTTTGCTTCTGCTGGTCCTTCCCAGTGTAATAACCCTCATCTAAGGGCTGGGTCAGGCAGCTGGTGTCACGGATCTCTTCAGTGACCTTCGTGCAAGCTCCCAGGGATCTCGTCAGATATCCCAACTCTTTAGGGAGATGTAACTCTATGCAGGAGGTGTATGTGGCCACATGCTCATGTCTACAGCTAAGCTGGTCACCCTCAGCTCCTCTTGATGACTGAGGTGAGAAGTAGGTGCTTTCAGGGTCTCATCCTTCTGGATGAGATGAATTGTGTCCTAGAAGACACTATTTATCTCCAGTGACTGTGACAGTTGTATAAGGTGACCATATGTAGGTGTCTGTGCTGGAGGTGTCAAAAGGTAACTGAGATGAGACCCACCTGCAGTGCTTGGCAGAAATCAGCCTTTATTTTATAATGTTGGAGAAGCTCTTTGTTTCGTATTCATGCATTGTATTGCTTAATAGAGTCAGTGACACAGAGATGCTTTGCAGTCTTTTAAGGGAAATACTGGGATACAAAGACAATCAGGAATATCAGTCCATATTTATTTTGAAATGAATTTATTAAAATGAATCCTGGTACAGATACTCTTGCTTAGTAAAAGTATCCTTTCTTAGTTAAAGAAGTAGCTTTATCCAGTTTCATTCAATTTACCTTAGAAATTAAATTGTTAAATTGAAATAAAGTCACTCAGATTCTGCCAAACAGTAAAAATATGTGTATAGTTTAGGCAACGCATTCAAAATTTACTAGAGTGGCAAAGGTGATTATAGAAACCCAAAGTCCTGTATCTCAGTATTATGCTGTATTAGGTTATTATTTTCTCTGAGATTTAATTTTTTTTTTAATTTCTGTGTGTAACTGGACCAGATCCTTACATGACAGTCATCATTATTGGTCCATGGGCTGGACTGAGCCTTTGTGATAAATCTAGTCAAGTTACTAACTGATGTTATGCTGGCTTACACCAGCTAGAAGGTATAGGCTACTATCTACCATTATCTGGGGTTTGATTGACAAATTACTGATGGAATTATTTCTATTATTTAAATCAGTTTTATTCAAACCAGAATTTTTACAGAAAGCCTTAACTGGATTATGAATAAAAATGGAAAATTTCTCCCTGAAGGAAAATCCTGTAAAAAGGAATCATATCATCCAAAACATTTCATTTTGATAAAAACATAGTAACTTGTTTCATTTAGCTTTTCTGTGTGTGTGACATGAAATATCTCAGTATTTTAAAAAATTTAATTTAAAAATTGTTTCAAAGCAAAAATGGAATTATTTGAAAATGTTAGCTGATGATTTCTAAACCATCAGAACTTTTTTTTTCTCCTTTCAAAGCTTGGGGAGAAAACAAATTTCAGCAAAAATAACCCAGTTTGTCAAAGCAGTTCCAGTGGAAAGTCTTACTGTCTGACAGCAGTTCTTTGTACAGGTCCCATTACAAACTTCTCCCCTGTATTTGAAGTTCCATGCAAAAAACCTTTGAAAATGGGAACTAGGGAGGAACAGGATTGAACTGGTATTACTCCATCCTCTTTTTCTCCCTGATGAAACACTGATACATTCTATTAAAAAATGCACTTACCTATGTGTCATGAGATCAAAGGATATTTAAATCATCAGCTGTGATGTTTGTTTAATTAAACTAAGAGAGTGACTTAATAGTTATGGCTAATCTTTACACAGAGATTTCTCTTTTTTTAGATTGTGAACTGTGTTCTTGAAATTAGCCTGAAAGTAGCTGCATGTTTGACCCTCAGCAGCAACAACAAATGGCACGCAGCAGTTCTGACATGCTATCAGAGTAATGGATCATTTTAAAGAGCCTGGAAATGATTAAACACGGGTGCTGTTGCATGCAGTCTTTAATTGATTGATTTGAGTTTGCGGTCAGAAAATGACTGTCAGCTACAGCTTATCTATAATTATCAGTAATCAAAACCAGACTTTTCTCTCTTCCTAATACTGTAATGCTCTTTCATTTCTCTTGACATATGTGTGACTCAGGCATGCATCTGCAGTTGCCTAATAGTGTTAGCCTGAATAGCAATGTGCCCCAATACACACTCAACAGAAAAAGAAATACCTTTGTACCTCTGAAATAATCACTGTGAGTAAAGGGGAGAGAAATTGGCAGGGAAAGGTCTGAGGGGGTGGGTTTTTTTCTTTTCATGTGCTGATGACAAGGGAACAGCAGAGAAAAATCATGTTCTTTCTTTCCCCCCCCTTGTTTGTGTATTAGATAAAGAGCAACCATAGTGAGTGGTCCTGGAGCAGGAGCAAATTTTATTCCATATCAGTTAATGGAAACAAGCAAAATCATCCCATTCTCTTGGGCATCCCTCCTGGAGTGATTAGAAAGACATTTGCTTTTGAGGGAAGACCCTGAGAATTGCTCTGAAACGTATTTTGACTGCACAGCCTGAACAAGAAGATGCTCGCTCTGTGAAGCTACTGATGATGAAGTGTCATCAGCATCTTTGTTGCTCCAGAAACAGAAGTGGCTCTCCTGACATTTTTTGACCTATCTTGAGCGGACTGATGCACATCAGGCTGAAGGGTTGAACCCATTTATGTCAATTCCCACTGGATGCTCTTTGGGTGAAAAGAGGAGGGGAAAATGGGGTCCAACTCCTTTTGAAAAAAGGGAAAAACCTGCTCAAAACCCATTCAATTTATAGAACAAATTATTTGGTCACCTAGTTCCAGATCAGAATCAGGGTTACAAATATTAAGTAACGGAATACGCTTCCTGCAACCAGAGGTAGGAGAATAGGTCAGAAGCTGGTTAGGGGGCAAGTCCCATCCCTTTGCAGCATGCCCTGCTGGGTATGGTTTTAAACAGCTTACAACTCAGTTTGTTGGTCTTTGTGAACCCTCCTTAAGACCTCAAACCCTTCCTCTGAGCACAGCTCAAGGATGTAGCTGACCATGCACCTGAAGAACAGGCACCACACCAATCATCACTGCAATGCACAAAGCCCATTTAGATTTAGCTTTTCATATCTAAACTGAATTTCCGTTTCAGGGCACATACAGGAAATCTGCCGTGTATAAAATGCCTTGAAAACTACAGGTCAATGAATAACTCATCAAAATTTGAATGCTCCCATTTGACCTCCTCTCACTGCTGATCACAGAGGGATTAATTTCCACAACATGTGAGAAGCACGTGAGAGTTAAGATGTGCAACAGTCAAGCTGGAAAACACAAATCCAGTTTTTCTAGTATATTTCTGACGGGGTGGCAAAAAGAAGGGAAACCCAAAGGAGAGGCGGGTTTGTGCTTTCACAGCAGAAAGGGGGCAGGCAGGGAAGAGTCATGGAAGATGGTAGTGCTGAAAAGGAAAAAAGAAAAACTTCTGTTCTGTATCTGGTACATCCTGCCTGCTTGTGGTAACTAGCTCAAGTAATTCAGCAAAAGATGAAAGCTGAAGATATAGAAGGATTCTCTAGAACACATATTTTCAAAAGCAGCCTATCCCTCCAATGCCTATCTGCATGTAAACATCAGTGAGCTTGTTTTAGATATTTAGAATGGGTAAATATCATTAAATCTAGGTGAGGAAAAACATACATGTGGATACATTCTGTAGGTATAAAGACAAATAAAGAAGAAAAATTACCAGCAAAGAAATGTATTATATTTGTTAAGGAAGAGCTGAATAGTATTTTATTTTCCTAGTTTGCATAAAGACTTTTATTATCGGTCACTTTGGTGGAGATACCTAGGGAATCTACTATCTTTGTCCATAGGATTCGTTCTCTCCACAGTCTTTTGAGCAAGCATCCCACAGACGTGCTTTATAAACAGGTAACATCTTCTCTTGTTAGCTAATGCTGGCTGAGCAATGTATGCCTGCCTGCTGCTCCACTCTAACACACACAGATTCTGGCTGCACTTCCTATTTTCTGATTTATATGCTAAAACTGCAGAGCACTTGCACGATGCTTGTCTGTCAGCACGTGAGTCATCTCACAGAAACCTAACAAAGTATTTGTGGTGAAAGATAATATGCACTATGCTGGACAAGGACCTGAACAACCAGAAATGCTGGGGCCAAACAGCTCTCATCAATCAGAGATTCACAGTGCAGAGCAGTAGGCTGTAGCTCTGGGTCAGCTCTGGGATTTCTACCAGATCCCTTGCCTCTACACTAAGTCAAAATCCAACAGCAGCAGCTCGGCGTGCTTCCTCTCTTCTCAGAGTGGGCAAGAATAAAAGATAAAGCCCTAAAGCAGTCAATGTGTTTATACCTTGTTTTGTCTTGCTCCAGGTAAAATGGATTTTCAATATCACTCTGATATCATGGCTTTTGATTTTTTTTCTTAGAAAATCTTTATATCAGAAAATACTCCAAAAAACAGAAAGAAGGGGGGAAAGACACATTTGTGCTTTGATACCTGCATAGGGGAGATCCCTGCTGTTCCATCACTTCCCTCATTTATCAAGGAGGTACTGCATTGCGCTGGATAGAAATGCTACACCAGAAAATGTTAAAATGTTGCAAGAGAAAGTGTCAATGGAAAAAAGTTATTTTGGCCCCCTTTGAATTTCTGTCTGACAAGTACTTAGAGGAACCAGAGTTGACAGGATGATAAATTTCTGCTGCAGTTTTGAGATTGAAAGTGCAAGTTGGCACACAGTGATCCCATTTCTTCATCAGTTCAAGAAGGACTTGGAAGGGGCACACTGTCTTGGTCTTCCATGTCTTGTACAGACAGAGTGTGTAGCATCAAGTTTAAATTTCACCTCTGATTTTCTCAGGTGGCTATGTATGCCACTGAAAAACTGACCACAATGCTGGCACATTGGTCATCTGAAATGCAAACTATAGTCTGGTTAGGTGTTTCACATGTTGCTATGAATGAGGTAAAAGCTGGGGCACAGCTCTGTTATACCCAGTAGCAAAACTGGAAGAAAAGGAGCCCCTGGAGTGGTAAAGGGGCACAATTAGTGACAACCCTGGTGGAGACTCCTGCAGCTTTTCAGGATGCAGCATCTACCGTTTGGTGTTAGCAGGGGAGGTGAAGACAGAAGAGGTTGGCTTGTGCTCTACCAGACCCTAGAAGCAGTGTTCTACATGGAAGCTGCATATGCATGTGCTGATGGGTTTTGCTACTAGTCACCACCCAAACTAATGTGCACCAAAAGCAATGGAAATACTCCTGTTGACTTCAACGGTGCTGGAGTGGCTCCTGGGAGTTTACATGGAATAAGTGGCTATGTATCTTCTCTGATCACTGAAGAGAAGCCAGCAAAGAAATATAGGTTCATGGCTTCATAATTTACAACAAAAAAAGTTATAATTGTGCTCATCTAATCTGCCACCCTGTACAACATAAACCACAGTATTTCTTTAAAATCTCTGGTTTGGATTTCAGCCTCACTCCTCATTGAGCTGTTCACTAAGCTTGCTATAAAGGTCTATTTAAAGTCCTGTGTTTAGCCTGAATTTGTCATGCCTCATCTTCAAATTGATTGCTTCTCTGGAGTTGAAAAGCTCCTCAGGAACACTTTATATGTTCCTTTTCCATAGTGTTATTGACTAACTTTGCCCAAAATTCCCAAGACCTCAGAAGACTTCTACATTACATTTTGGTTTATTTTTGTGTCTTACTGGAGGCTGCTTTCTTATATGTCTGTGTATGAAGATGCAAGCTCCCACACAAAGAAACCCACAGACCACAGTAACCTCTTGGATGGGGGAAAAAAAGGCTCCAGTTGTTATGTCCATTTTTGGAAAGTGCATATGAACTACTCGTAATCTGAGTTCATCCAAAACTATTTTTGAAGTCTAGCTGTCAGCATTTTTGTCTCAGCAATATTTCTGCTCTGCACTGAAAGTCACTAAACTAGAACATTGTGGCACTAAACTTTCAAAAAGAGGAGTAAAAAATGTTTGTGCTGAGTTGAATGTACTTTTAAAATAGGAATAAACCTAGAGAGCTTATCTCTCACCCCAAGAAAAGAAGCCATGGATGCATTTTATCCTTTATTTTCTTATCTCTCATCGTAAAACATGTTGGATGACAAGCTTGGGTTTTAGGCTTTTCTATATATCAGTCTGCACATTTAATTCTTCTTTTAGTCCTATGTCCATAGAATGTAGCACGATGGCACGTTGGCTATTGAGGTCTAATAATTGCTATTTTTACCTCTGAAAAGAGGTGAACAAACTTAGCCAAGACAACCAGAAGAAAGTGTATGTTTGCCACCAAATTTAGACCTCAAAAAAAAAGGTCTCTGTCTTCAAGTTTTCTGCCATTTGCTAACCCTCTCCAATTCTATATCTTGCCAGGCCTCTTGGGTGACTGACTTTTATTCCCTGTGGGCACCATGGACCCAGGACTCCTGTTACTGATATGAGAAGGTCAGTTCTCTTCAGTGATCTGAACAGTGATTGTCCAGCAATGTTTGTCATAGCTTGTGTTTCAGTTCTCCTTTTTTTTCTCTGAAAGACCACTATATATTTTAAAATCAGCTGTTCCTACCAACTGTTTTACTATTTCATTTTCAGAAGTCAGAGATATTAACAATAGAGGTTTTGTAGGTGGAGAATAGTCAAGAACTCTCTTTCCCTAAATTCAAATTTTGCAATCAAAAAGTATAGGAAAATATATGTCTTTTAAGAATTACTGAAAATTGTTATAAATATGATAAATATTTCATAGGTACTTCTTTTGAACCCTCTACTTATTTTAGTCAGTCAGTGCCAACTGTTAACAATTATTAGCAGTCTGATAACAATCTTTTTTCATGTAAGCCTCTATTACTTATATTTGCAATTCTTGTTAATTTTCTCCCTAAAACTCTAAACAGTGATGGTCATATTCTTCAGCAGAAAGTTCCTAAATGCCAGTTTTCAGATCTACTGCAGTACAAAGAGAAGTTCATATATACTGTGGACAAATAATTTTTCTTAAGTAAGAGTATTTGCTTATATTATTTCAGCTTCGTATTCTCACTTGATGATAATGTGGGTATTTAAATTGTAATGATCAGTAAAACCTCAATACACTTCAGACATTTGTAAAAGAGGCCTCTTCATCCCAACTGAACATGCTTTTACATTAGTTTCCTGGTATGTTCTGATCTGGCACAGACAGAAAAAAGATTTCCAAGAATTAATATATCTTCTTAAAATAAATCTTTGCTTCTAAATATCAAAGATTATTTTCCCATGAAATGAGAGTCATGTGCTGCAAACATTGTTTCACAAAGACCCTGGAAAAGGTAGAAGTAGAATATACATGTACATTCCTGTGCATTTCCTATAACCACATCAATCCTTTGCTAAAGTGTGATCCTAGGACAAAATAATATAGTATCACCTCCTTATAGGAGTGACATCAGAGGGAAATGATAAGAATGACAAAAATCTAAGCTTATAGGCAACACTTTACTGCTCATAGCATATAACATGCAATTCTAATAAAATCTCGGAAACAGATTCTGGTAACAATTCTAATAAAAACTAGGAGACATTATATACTACTAGCATTCTGGTATTATAAGATTTGTCCAGCTAGCAAAAGAAGCTATGTAAGATCACTTGGAAGAGATTCAGCTAGTTATACAAGTTGTCACTCTGCTACTGTGATGGTTTTATCCCACTCTTTTTAAAAGCCAAACCTACACAGAAAATGAACCAGTCTTGACAAACAACTCGATAAACCTATTGAGTACAGGAGGCTGCTTCCTACCTTTTAAAAAACTTTAATTTAAAGTGCTATAAAAAGACAGAGTCCAGAAATGAAAACAGAAAATCAAATGGCGTATAAAAGTGATGTTTGGGACAGTGGTCTCCATACCTTAATATATGCATAATATGCACAGCACTACATTAAAATCCTCTACTCATCTTACTTCCTCCTTTTTAACTTAAATGCACCCATAGCACAGGATCAGGTGAACACCAGTTGGTTTTCTATACTTATGAAGGATAGGCATTTGAAAGGAGACTGGGAACTTTGGTTGGGTTGCTAATAGCAAGATTTAGTGCTCTAGAAAAGCTACAAAGAATGATCTATTTGTTAGCAGCAGGAAGAATAGTCCATGCTATGGTAGGAAGTCCAAGCTATGGCTTGTTCAGAAAATGAACAGGAATTGCTTTCAGAAAACTTATACATTTAATATATGTTATTCCTTCTGCAGGGATCTAGTTAACTGCTTCCTTATTCTAGCTGGACCTTTCAAGGCCGTTGTATAGTTACAAATGTTTTGCTATGGCACCCATAATTATAAATATGGATCCTTGGCAACATATTAGATACTCCAAAACATGAAAGTTTAGTAGTATTAATAACTATAACCAGTAGTTATATTCTGCAGTTCATCTATGCAGCAAAGTGTTCTTTGCAATGGGGACACCCAGGAAATTCACATGACAAATAAGAAAACAGGAGCATGAAAAGGTGAAGAACTTCCAGATAAAGGTGACAGGAGAATTTTGACCACTTGCCTTTATTTTTCCATCATTTCATCTTCTAGTTTTATTATTCTTCATATGTTCATATTCAATATTCACCAAAGTAGACTCATCTGTGGTGTTTGAATGTTCTCATTCCTATGAATTGCAGAGGTAATTAAAAGAAAGAGAGGAGATAGAGAGTTTTCTAAGATATATTTTTGTCAGCAGTTTGGAATCAAGCCTGTGAAATTAGGAAGAGTTCTTAATACTTTTGGCACCTCCTCTTTTCTAATTTTTACAAACCTATTTTTAACTCTGTTCTTCAGGGATTTTATTCCCAAGGACATTTATTCCTTATGACATTTCACGGCCTAGTACAGTTGTCATTAATTAATGCTTTATTCCCCCTACAGTCCTCTAAATGTCAAGATCTGTGGAATGTAATCCAGCCTAAGACAGCATCATAAAATGCCTACATTATCAAAAAATGGCCTTTTATTTTCTGTTTATCAACAGCTAAATCCAGCAAGATGCTTACCAAAGGAAGTCCAATTCAATTGCTTACAGAAGACATTCAGGTCTCTAATGACTAACACCTGATTCTTTTTACAACCATCAAAAGGCACTTAAAACATTAAAATAGACATTTCATTTTACCTAGGATTTGAGGTAAGATAGCTACATAAGCCACTTAAGTTCTGCAAGGCTAAATATATAATCTGGGGAAATAAAAAGTGTCCACTAAAAGCTCTGATCTTTTTCTTTAAAGACAGGGGAAAAAATGTACCAAACAGATGTTTTTTTCAAACCCATCTCTTTGTAGGATGATGGTGAACTCCAGCTCACTTCATTGAAAGACCTAATTCTGGTCCTAATTAATCAAGAATGTCATGTGTTCTACTGCTGAAATATTTGTTGCTAATTCAAGAAAATAATAAAACATGAAACAGTTGTGAGCAATCTCAGCTTTTGAAAGCTAATAATATACAGGTCTTATTTTACCAGTGATTTCTGCTCAGCCTAACTGTGAGCGTAATAGAATTAAATTACTTCTGTATAATACCACTAGCTGTTCCATTTTTTTGTTGTTGTTTGTTTGTTTGTTTGTTTTTTCTAACAGATCCTTAAGGGCAACCCCACTACATAAATATGTCTTCTTTACTTGGAGTAATGGAACCCAGGCCAGGGTGAGTCCAGTACTACCCAAAACTTGATTTTCTGGGTTATTTATAGAGATGATCTTTAAAGCAGCATTAATATGACCCATTTTAGAGTGACTGAGAATTTGGCCCAACTTCCTTGCCCCTCCCAGGGCTATAGCTGTCAAGGTTTCGAGTAATGGAATCCAGTAGCATGAAATAGTAAATTTATTTTGCTTAGGTGCACACACACACTCACACACACAGGGTCATCATAATTTCCTATGACATTTAAGAGAAGAAAAACTCTCATACATAATATTCTAAAGGTTGAATATTTGGCTACGAATTTTTTCCAAAATAACTATTAAAGTTGTAATCGAAAGTGTTCCAGGCCACAGGGCTGGGTGGTTAAATTACACACTGAGGGGGAGATGGGCTGTGAACACTCAATGTGAGCTTTATTCTCTCCAAAAATTCTTTCATTAGGGAAAACCTAAGACAAGCAACTCAATTTTATAATAAGAAAGTCCATTTTTTTCTATTGAACTGACCATTTTAGAAACTCAAAGGGTTCCAAGCATACTATTAATTTTTTACAATGTCAGCATTCTTTTTATAAACTGTTTGGGGTTTTTTTCTGGATTTTAACAGTCATCCGTTTTGGAAATATTTTATACTCCAGAGGAAAGATTTTGCTTACCCTGAAGTGGGGAACAGTATCATATTTAAGCCATATGATCTATTTTTAAAAATGCCATAAATATGGAATAAGCCCTTTCCAAATTGTTCACATTATAAACAGCGCCTAGCAAGAGCTGTAGCAAGGGCTTTGTTTGCTTTTGTTTTTAAAGGAGATTTCTTGCATGGATTTCCTCTGCAAGCATCAGGGTGAAGGCTGAGCACCACTTCAGCTTTGCCAGGGCTTGGAGCACGCTGGCACAGAAGGTCACGTGGGTGGACATACCTCCATCATCCTTGCGGCTACCTGCTACATAAGTGATCCAAAAGCCACCAAAGCCGGTAGGAGAGTAAGCTTTCATCAAAACATCTGAATAGGCTTACAATCAGGATAGATGCTCCAGCATGCAGTGAGATAGGAGGAATTGAGTCCCTTCAGGACTGTGTTCACTCAGTCCCAATTCCACAGTATCACAGTTGCCTGCCACGGTGTGTCACCAATGTGGTCAAAACATGTTTATGAATTGTTTGCTTCCTCTCTTCTCCAAACCATCTCTAATCTGAGGAAACATAAGGAGGATATTGTTCTGAATCTGTAACTTTGAAGGGTCATGGCTTTAAAGCCTACTCCATTACAGCTGAAATTAAAACATGAGAATTGTTGCATCTTTCAAAAATCACTGCGTCTTTCAAGAAGTGTTTTTCCCATCTCATCCATACAATATTCTATACTTTCAACTTTGAACATTTCAAAGACAACGTTTTAATGCTGTTACAAATAAACTACAGCTATTCCCTTTTTTTCTGATTTTCTTTGTTGCTTTTTAAGTTGGGCTGATTGTAACCAGAGGTCTTATAGGCAGATACATCCACCCTTTCCTTACTGCCCCCACCACCTCCAAAACCGATTAAAACATATTCCCAGAGTGAGTATTTGCAGCACAAAGAGCATGAGCTGCAGGGAGTGTGTCCAGCAGGAAGGACCTGCTCAGCCATGGTGGGGTCCTGGTGTTGGTGAGTGGTGCAGTTCTGCCAGCCTGCCTCCAAGAGCTGCCGGGTTTTAGACCACCCGCTCACATGTTCCTTCCTCCCTTGCCCTGGTTTAACAAGGAGGCAAGGCCTCCTCTTTGAAACAGAACTTCTTTCCAGGATTTTTTTTTTTAATTTATTTATTTTATTTAGAGGTGGCATATAAAAGGCACAATCTGGCAAAGGGATAGAGCCGAAGAATTCAGTAGCTCTCCGGAGAAATCAGTCACAGGCCTGGGATTTTTCTCTAGTAACCCAAAGGAATTAATCTCCTCCCTTCACATAAACAAGCCTTATGCAGAGCCTAGGTAATAAAATAATTACAACCACACTTCACATACACATTACCATCTGCCCTTTTCTGTTCCAACAGCAGTTCTTCCTCAGGCTTATGTGAAAAGGAAAAAAATGATTAGCAGAGAACAAAAACATATCAGTAAAGAATAATGTGTGTTTCCTTATTAGAGAGCCTAGGTCCTCTCCTCCCTCCTTATTCCAGTACATACAGAACTATAAAACACAGAAATGTTCACAGGATATTAAGTATTAAATCGCTGATGTCAGCAAGCCAACAAAAATGCAAAGGACAATATACAGAAGTGTTACTGGGACTACCACTGTAAAGTACTCATTTTATGATGAATTTTAAAGTTAACCCAAAAAACCTGTAGATACAGTAAACACATAAATTGCTAGATTAACTAAATCACTTAGTCCCATACATTCTGCTCCTTCAGAAACAATTTCTTAGCGCCATCAAATGGAAATACAGCTGAATCCTGACATATTTACAATAAGCAACAACACCCTTCATGATTTGGTATTCTTCTTCATCACATTGCTAACAACTTGTATATTTCCTAATGTTCACCAGGCCCAGACAGGCATGAAGACAAGAAACCAGTTATATATATAATATGTAAGCAGTTATTTAATCAGTAGCTTTCAGACTCTGAAATCTCTTTTAGGTTAATTTGCCAGCTACACTTTTCCTTTGTTCCTAGGGAAATACCAAAATCTCTGTTTGCCTTTGATGTCAACAACTTGTTTACTATTAATCTAAACTTTGCATGATGTGACTAATACTGCAATGACATTGACAGGCATGTCACCAGTAATTCTCACTGAAGAGTTTGTATATGTGCACATACGTGAATGTGTGTATGAATATGTGTGAGACAGACACAAAACATGCGTGTAGTCTTTTCAGAGCAAACAGACTGGGAATCCTGGCATTTTTAGTCCCTGAAGTGTGTGCAGTGCACAAGGAGTGACCTGTGGGCAAATTGATGTAGAAACAGTGCATTCCTCACTCTTTCCTGGAAAAATCCTGCCAAAAACCTTAGTAAATGGTGCAGAACAATTTTTTTTCAATTGGGCCCCAAGGAGTCACAAGTAAGAAACAGAGACACAAAGGAAGGTAGAAAGCATCTATGCACTGCATGTTCAAAAGTGCATTTATAAAAAATAAAAAAGGAAGGAGGGTGGGGGGAGAGAGGTTTACAGTTTGGTCATTTTATCCCTTGAGTGCCATTAAATGTTCCCGGCTGTGTGTATCTGGGACCGTGCCAGGTGTTTCATGTCCTTTCCACGGTGTTGCTGAACATTCCTGCTAATGGCCAGATCCTCTCAGACCTAAACCTGCTGACTCTTCCAGGTAAGAAATAACATTCAAGAAGGTGCTAGTGATGTGGGCTGAGCAGAAGCACTGCAACACAGAATCTGGGCAGAAGGGCTTCCCCTCTCTGCTCAGCACTGAAGCAAAGATTTTGGTCCCTGTGGAAGCTGAGTGGCCTGTTTCTCAAATGCAATGGTCTGTTTTTAATCCTGTCAGGAGCTCAGGGCTCCTGCACCCAAGGGAAGTCCATCTGGAGAACAAGTGGGGTCAGTCTGGATGGGGAATATTGCAAGATCAGGTCTTGCTGTACAGCACACACATCCCCAGCATGCTTTTTCTTTCTTACATGCAGTCAGATGGACAGTGAGGAACACTACCACAGTTTGTATCAAGTGCTTTATGTCTTAGACTTGTCATAGCGTTTACAAAGTCTTCCTCTCTTTGAAGGTCTAGTGGAAAAACATACTTTATAAGGCTACAAAACTGGGCATTGACCTGGAGCTAGAGTGCCTCTTAGAATTCATTTTGTGTTTGAACTCCTTGGGCTTCTGTTCACTTACCATGGTCTCTCTTGATTCGTGTTTAACATGGAGAAAGCATATCACAGTCACTCAACAGGGTAAAGGCAAATGAAGTCCTCTCATAAGGAAGAGTTGAACAGGACAGTTCCAGAACCGGTCCCAGACCCACTTCTGCTATACACATTTCAAAACATGTTGTGATGGTCTTGTTCCTTCCCCTAAACAGCTGGACTCTATTCACTAAATAACCTCTCTCCATATAAATTTTTAAATGTTTCCTGATGAGCCTTCTTTTCTCTGTTGCTTTAACTTTCTTCCAAGGATTGCTCTCTTCTGTGTACCTTTTTTGACTATAGTGGCTTAAGCTTGAAGTTTACCCTTAATGCTACTACTGTAACAAATGGGACATGAGACTGACATCTTCTGGATATTAAGACATGTAAAACTCACACTTTTCATTATCACTATGTTGGGCATGTTTCCCTAAGAAATAAGGAAAGTGCTTGCTCTAAATTCCTGTCTCTAACCAAGGTTTTGTCCACAGAGGGAAAGAATTGGAGTCTTGTTTTTTTAATTGCAAATAAATACCACGCTTTCAAATTGTTTTCATTACTTGGCAATAGGTTTCACTGTTTAGGTCCTTGTTTCCCCTTTCCTCAGCAGGAGACAATATGGTCCTCTTAGCCCCTAAAAAACTAAAGCTCTTTTGTGTTTCCATGTTTATCTTGAATATTTAGGACTTTGCAGCAGTTGCTCTTTTCCCATATAATAAGTCTGTATTTCAAGGGTAATCTCGTGGAAAAGAGATGGAGTGCATGACAAAAAAAAACACCCAGGCAAGAAGAAAAGACCATGATGCATATGCTGCACAAACTTTCCCTCACCTCCTCCAACCCCCTCAAAAGCAAACCCTCCACTAAAAGCCAGAGCTCAACATGAAGCATATGTGAAAGCAATAACTTGCTCTGGAGAATCGATGTCTTTATGCTACCCTTTAAAATATTTCAGATAAATGAGTCAAACAAATAATGGAAATTAAATTAAACCAGTTGGACAGAGCCTAGAAGCCCAGTGTTCCTGGAAGTGCTGAAATAACTTTCCCTATCAGCCAGAAAAAAGAAGGGGAAAAAAAAAAAAAAGTGTCAAATCTAACTGGGGCAGTGGGGCAACCCTATTTACAGAATATAGCTATTTTTTAAATACTTTCCAAACTGATTTTTATTTTTAAAGCACTGCTGCTGTTCCAATTAGGCACATATTTAGCTGAAGGCATTGCCATACCAACGTTCAGGAGCCAAAAGGAGATGTAACAGTTAAGTAGCCAATTAGAGCAGTGTCATACAGCCCCACAGCAACATAGGTAGTTCTGCGTGGCTGCTAAAGCAAAAGCAGGCTTCTGCCCCCATCCTTATTCACAGTGATACCTATAATTATAATTATTCTGTAGTGCTTGGTGATGTCATATACATTACCCCTTCAAGTGGCACATCTACTGCTTCACAGTTTCCTCTAAAGACCTTGAGAGACAAGTTACATAGCATCCTTGGAAGCAATTCCCCACATCCAGTCACTTGCTGCTAATGTATAAAGTAAGAAATGTAAAACGAAACCAAGAATTCCCAGTACCATGTGTGTGGTGACCCCACACAGACACCATCAAGTGCAAGCAAACTAAAGGTTCTCATTATGACATGATAACACTCCGTGATGCCACGTGGAGGTAGTATGGCGTATCATGTAAAGTCTCCAGCAGCAGAGTTTGCACTTGGAGGAAAAATAAAAGGAAGAATTTAGAAGATAAGAAAGAAGGAGTTATATTCAGGTTGCGGTGGTATTTGAAAATGCAGACTTTAATAACACATCTTAGAGTTATTCTGCTGGCAGAACTGTTGCCATCCTTCCCCATGAAATTTGGAAAGGCAAGGGTGGTCTTGTTGCTAAATCACAGGACTGGGAATCAAGTTCTTGCTTCCAGAAAATGCCAGAACTTCCCTCTGATCCTCAGCAAGTGCTTTGACCTTTCAGCTCCCTTAACCTTTCAGTTTTCACACAGATAAAGTACCTCACACACTTTAGACCAGCCTGTCCTCACCCTTTTCCAAGAGGGATTTCTGAATGTCCCTGAGCTGTGCTGGTAGTGTGTTTTGAGGGCTAGCACTGAATGTGCCCATGGGAAGCACAAATATTTAGTGTTACCAGAGGTGTTTTGTCAGCTGAACATTGTGGGGTTTTGTGAGGCTTTCTGTAGCTGTGTGTGTTGCCTGATGGTCCCATTCTGCAACACTTCAGTGAGAATTTCACCTGCATTAAAACTGCATGATCAGGTCAAATGCAACCTGCATTTGTTAAAGGCTGAGCACCACTGATGTAAGTCTATACAAAATACAGTAAGTGGAATACACTGAAGCTCAAGAAATATACCAAAAAGAAAAGGTGTCTTGTGTTAGAAAATGTGCATTAGCTAAACTTCACATTTGAAATGCTGGTCTCCTGTGGACTCAGAATATATTTTCCGTATGTCCATGGGTTGGAAGTTTCATAAAATGCTGAGCACATACATTTAAAATAGCTCTGACAATGTATAAAAAAGCTCTAAAATATTATGACATGGCCAATTTCCATGCTTTTTAAAATCAATGACATGACACAATATGTTTTATGTGTGGAAATATACATCATAAATATTGGCCAATGTCATAATATTTTTAATGTTTTATATGTTGTCAAATCTGCTTTAAACACAGTATGTGTGCTGTACATTTACTGAAACATAACTCAGAGAGATGCAGGAAATCAACTATATTCTTTTTCCATGTGGGTTTATTATATATTTTATGGTTTTGTTGCCCCTTACAGTACACAGTTCTTTTTTTTCCATTTTTTCTTCTCTTTCTTTCTTACTTGGTTGTTTGCTTTTTGCTTGCTTTCTTTATCATGCTTGGCTGCTTGTTTGCTTCTTTGCTTGCTTTCTTTTTCTTGCGTGCTTGCTTTTTCCTCCACTTTTCTTGAACAAGGTAAATGTTGTTTGAAAAACAAGAACAGACTTTGTGGTTTTCTATTGCTCAGTTTTCTTTTAGCTGTGCCTCTGACCCACATAACTCCAAGTTACGGACAGGTATTACTATGTTAACCTTGTCTAACCACTGGGAGTGAGGTGTTCATTCACCCACTTTAAAACCAAAGAAATAGTTGCTTTTCCCAAAGATCCTGCTGGGCCAGAGCTCTGACCCTCTCAGCCCCACCATGGGACTGCAGCCCCACCACAGCAGAGTCAGTCGAGCCCTGGGATATCACGAATACAAGCAGGGCAGCTGAAATCATGCAAGACAAGAAAATCCTTTTCTTTGTGAGGCCATATCATTGCAAGGCAACGAAACCCTGCAAGGCAGGGTAAAAGTTCAGCTCCTCAAAGGTATTATGTCCCCAGGATGAGAGTTGTCACCTCCCTGGCTTTGAAGGGGCCTGGTCAGTTTTGGTGTGGACTGGCCAGGTGCTGTCACAGCCACCCTCAGAGGATACCCCTGGCATCGGTGAGCTCTACACGATCCCTGTGTTTCCCTGTGGACCAGACCCTTCATCCATTTCAGTGACCCAGATGTGACTGAACACTTGTCCACCTCTCAGCAGCACAATCTCCCACATCCAAAGAGCTAAATGTAATGCAGAGTGGAAGACTTTCATCACCGTGTAATACTATGAGATAAAATTTATAAGAAAGATACAACAAAAAATACACTTTCTTACAGACATAGACTGAATCCTGGTCCCACTGAGGTAGACAGGAAAATCTTCAGAGTTCAAAAAGCAAAAGGCTTTGCCTCTAGATTTCTTGCTTATAAGACATGACCTTGAATATCTACTACAGAAACCTTTATAAAAAAATTCCTAGCTATAACAAGAAGGAGCAACAAGTAGGTCACAAAAATGACTTTTAGAAAATGTTTTAATAGAAAAAGAATATTTACATAATTAATTATGTTCCTAGGTTGAAAGGGAGTGGTACAGTAGCTGACCAAAAAAAAAAAACAAAAAAAAAAA
>VZTL01027842.1:0-10050 GCA_013400535.1 Scopus umbretta | reverse complement strand
AAGTTGGTTAATATTCAATGATCGCTGCCTCTGAGCTCAAGAGTGGTCTATGCCATTGAGCAGGAAGTCAGGCAAGAATGCCAGGAGGCCTGTGTTGGATGAACAAGGAGGTCCTGGCAAAACTCAAATATAAAACGGAAGTCTACGGAGGGTGGAAGTAGGGACAAGTAACTTGGGAGGAATATAGAAATATTGCCTGACCATGCAGAGGTGCAGTTAGGAAAGCTGAAAGCCCACCTGGAATTGAATCTCATGAGGGATGTCAAAGGCAACAAGAAGGGCTTCTGTAAGTACATCAGTGACAAGAGGAAGGCTAGGGACAATATGGGCTTGCTGCTGAATGGGGCAGGGGCCCCAGTGGCACAGGACATGGAAAAGGCTGAGGCCATGAATGCTTTTTTCACCTCGATATTTACTAGCAATACCATCCTTTGGGAATTCCATGCCCCAGAGACCAGGGAGAAAGTCTGGAGCAAGGAAGACATATTGCTGGTGGAAGAGGATCAGGTCAGGGAACATGTAAGCAAACTGGACATACATAAGTCCATGGGCCCTGATGGGATGTACCCATGAGCATATCCTGGTGGATGTAATTTCATGTCCACTTTGATCAATCGAGGTAATTGGGAGAGGCGTCTGAGAATGGGAGGAAAGCAAATGTTACTCTTATCTTCAAGAATGGCAGGAAGGAGGACCCAGGGAACTACAGGCCAGTCAGCCTCATCTCAATCCCTGGGAAGGTTATGGACCAACCAATCCTGGAAACCATTTCCATGCTCAGGAAGACAAGAAGGTCATCAGGAGTAGCCAGCATGGATCCACCAAGGGGAAGTTGTGCTTCACTAGCCTGCTGATACCCTTCTTAAATGAAGTGACTGGCATGGTAGATGCAGGTAGAGCAGTGGATATTGTTCAGCCTGACTTCAGGAAGGCATTTTGACACTATCTTCTCTAAGAGCCTTGTAGAGAAGCTGATGAGGTATGGGCTGGATGAGTAGACAGTAAAATAGATGGTAAACTGGCTGAATGGTTGGACTCGGAGGGTGGTGATTAGTGGTATGAAGTCCAGTTGGAAGGTAGCAGTGTGCACCAGGGATCAATATTGGGTCCAATCCTGTCAACATCTTCATTAATGATTGGGATGATGGAGCAGAATGCACGCTCAGTGATTTTGCTTATGTTACAAAACTGGGAAGAGTGATAGGCCAGAGGGTCATGCTGCCATCCAGAGTGACCTCAACAGGCTGAAGAAGTGGGCTGACAGAAACCTCAGGAAGTTCAGCAAGGAGAAGTGCAAAGTCCTGCACCTGGGTAGGAGCAACCCCATGCACCTGTATATGCTGGGGTTCACGAAGCTGGAAAGCAGCTTTCCAGAAAAGGGCCTGGGGAATCCTGGTGGACACCAAGCTGAACATGAGCCAGCAATGTGTCTTTGCAGCAAAGAAAGCTAATGGTATCCTGGACTGCATTTAGGACTGTTTCCAGCAGGTCGAGGCAGGTGGTCCTTCCTCTCCACTCAGTAGTGGTGAGGCCACATCTGGAGAGCTGTGTCCAGTTCTGGACTCCCCACTACAAGACAGACATGAACATCCTGGAGAGAATCCAATGATGTACCACAAAGAAGATGAAAGACTGGAGCATCTTTCTTATGAGGAAAGGCTGAGAGAGCTGGGACTTGTTAGTCTATAGAAGAGAAGGCTCCGATAGAGGGATCTTATCAATGCATACAAGTACCTGAAGGGAGGGTGTAAAGAACACGGAGCCAGGCTGTTTCCAGTGGTCCCCAGTGACGGGACCAGAGGCAATGAGCACACATTGAAACACAGGAGGTTCCCTCTGAACAACGGAAACACTTTTTTACTGTGAAAGTGAGCACTGGCACAGGTTGCCCAGAGAGGTTATGGCATCTCCATCCTTGGAAATATTCAAAAGCCACCTGGACATGGTCCTGAGCAACTGGTTTCAGGTGTCCCTGCATGAGCAGGGGGGTTGGACTCGGTGACCTCCAGAGGTCCCTTCCAACTTCAGTGATTATGTGATTCTGTAATTTACGTACACAAAACCAGCAAAAAATAAGAATGCTGTATTTAAAATAAGGATTTTTTTTAAATGCATAGGTAGGCTTTGCTACTACTATTAATTGCTAGTATTTAATAGCTAATTGCCTTTTCTCTTTCCTGTCTGTGCCCCGTTCAGATTTTTCTACCTTTTACTGTATGCAATTCCATGTTTACTATATGTAAATATAGTTTACTGTAAGTGTATAATATATATTGTAAACTACATAGTTTACTAATGTAAATAAATGCATTTTTAATCTAATACTTTATAATATAAAAATACACAAGAAATGTATAATAGTATATAATAATTTAATACAGTCAATATTTTATGTAAAAGTAGTCAAATATATATAATTTAATATGTATGACTTGTATAATATAATTACATATTAGCTACATGTAAATACGCATAATATGCATACTTATTCTATATAATTCCACATTTGCAGGTGATTTAGTCCTACTGGGCTGAGATCTTAAACTCTCTTTTAATGTGCTACAAGTATGAAAGTAAAAATGTTTGTTTGCATTGCAGGTTTCTGCAAGTGCTTCCAGTTTCTGCAGAGGATGAGAAGCTTTTAGTAGATGTCGTAAGATTTTTAAACAAGTTGCTTAGAGAGCAGAGATCAAGTTTGGAGTCAGATCATCTAAAGTGGATCCTGAAATCATTGCTAAAAAATGTAAGAATATACCTAAGAAGTTAGCTGTAGACTGTAAGAAATTATATAACTGTGAACTGGTTGGCTCGGTTGTTTCTGGTGAGTACCTCAAGGAAAATTACTTCTCTCAACAAAAGCAAGAAGTAGCAGATCTTGTGGTATTAATGTCTGCTACTTCGTGGTGAGTGTTATGGTGCTAGTGTTCAGGGAAGTTAACTCTGAACAAGAGTACATTTCCTTCTCTCCTTTACTTGGTATATGAATTGTTTCCACAAACTCAAATATTATTTTACCAGAAGCAAATTACATCTACCTGTGTGTGTCTTGCTCTGGTATAGTTAACTGTGGTAATATGGTTGTAAAGAGCCATATAACCATAGCTATGCATAGGTCTACGCAGAGCTCTGTATGCACATATAACTATACATACTTGTATGATATGGTTAACTGTGTAACTATGCATACATACGTGTGTGCATAGATATACAGCTGTATAATGTATGCTTAGCTACATGACTATATATGTATTATCTATGTAACTTTAAGGATGAGGTTCCATACAGGTGTATTGGAACCTTCTGTTTAGAGAGAACCTTCTGCAAAGAGATATAATTGAACATTATCTATCTTGCATTAAGAACAAGAATTGAAAGTTAGGACAGAAGCTTTTGCTTTAAGTGTGTCTGTCACTTAAGTTTTGATTTTTGAATGGTTATAATATATCTAAGTAAAGTATTTTTATAAGCATGAAGGAGGTATTATATGAGCATACAGTTCAGCTGCTGTAGTTAAAAAGGATGTATAATGTTGAAAGAGTGTAATTTTTTCTTTTCAGTTTTTCTGACTCCTGTGCTTTCTATTTGAGAGATCCATTTTATCCAATACTGTTCCTTTAAGATTGGAAGGTATAAAAACAAATAGGAAATGAACATCATAAAGCAGTATAAACCAACTTTTATTATATTTGTCAAAATATAATAATTCAATATTGCTATATAAAAGCAATAGTTAAATGACAAGGATAAAAGCGATGGCTGCAGTTTTAGAAGTTTGCAAAGTACTGTCCTTCACAAAACAAGGGCCTACTGCCCACATGCAAGATCATTCATGGTCTTACAAAGGATATCATACATTAAGTACAGTCTGCGTGCGCTTGCATTTTCCCATTTTAAAATACAATCTAAACTTCTAGAAAAAAAGTGGTAGTAGACCATATCAATTACTTAGAGAATTCAGGTACTTTCAATTTCTATGGCCCATTCAATATATTAATATAAAATCTTTCTATCAGATGATTTTAAGTCTTTCAAGCAACTGAGACATACAAGATACATCTTGAACTAGTATTTCTACTATGTGTTTTCTGGTTTTTGTGATTATTTTTTTATTGCCGGTAATTGCTGTATATAACTTCGACTTTTCTTTCATGCTTCAAAATATGTTGTATCATGGCTTAATGCCAGGAAATTTTAAAGGCCTTAACAGGAGATTCTTTTATGGCATTTAGTAGAGTCAATATTCAAGTAATTGGTAATTATAGGAATTTTTTACTGTGCTTTTTACAGAAATACTTCTTGGTAAAACGATCATGTAATTTGTGATGTATAACGTGTGTGATTTTCAGGCTCTCAACAGAAAAATGGCTTTAGTGTGGGTATTAAAATACGATTTAAACAATGCATTATGTGACTGTATTTTTATTCTTCTCTTTTAGAAGCCAAAATCTCTTTTGGGCCTCCTGGTGCAACCAGAATCCCAAGTGCGGGATGAAATAGATGAAATACAGACTGCTGTCAGGCAGCGACTGGATAAAGAGCTCATTCGTCTTTTCAATACATTGTTATTTTGTTCCATGTCACTAACTGACAGGTACAGTGTAAATGGACCTGCCCAGGTAATTCTGACTGGGGATCACAGTACCTACTACTGCTGTATCTCAGTCAGAATTTGAATATAAATACATCATGACTCAATCACTTTAAACTGTAAAAATGGAATATATGCCTTTTGAAGTGAAGATCAACATTACATAGGCCTTTTCACAGTAAAATTAGGAAATTAACTAGGAAACTTGGAAGAGTATGTACTAGTGGTCACTTTCAGCAAAATGATAATTAAAGAGATTGCAGGTGGAAGATGGGCTATTTTTCACTACTGGAAATTTGCACAAGCAAATGATACATGGTTGATTTTGTTGCATTTATTTATAGCAAAGTAAAACGTTGAAATATTTCAAATATCAACAAGTGTTTATTTTCATTGAACTTCTCCTTGGCCTAATACAGTAGATTGGTGCACATTAGTGACTGTTTAGGACAGCTACTTCCAGCATGAAGTTCCAACCTTTTTCTGTCAATCAAGCAAACACAGAAAATAATTTCTATCATTTTTTTTCTCTCTGAGTTTCTAATACAATGTCTTCCCACAATAAATCTCTCTGTCCAAGTGCATTCTAAGAGATACTAAAATAGCAGCTTAAGGTAAAACTTGTTTATTTAAGTGCCACAACGTAACTGTTTGTAAAGATACTTTAAAAATATTACCTTCTTCATTATTCCCATGTTATTCATTTTCTGAAAATTTTCACAGCTGGAAAAGGAAGAATTATATAGATCTCTCTGCTAGTTAATATCTCACACTCCTATACTTTCTATCTACTTGAATTTTAGATTGATGGTATTTTGCAGGAAATATTTTTAAACTTGTCTCTTGAACCAGAACAAACAGCATACCTACTAAGCTTTGCAGCTTTTCTTGTTACATTATCCATAGTCTTCAATCTCTCACTCTTTATTTAGTATGGTCCTTAATAATTAGAGTTATATCTCATTTGTCCTTCTTTGGTTAAGCAGCCCTGTTATAATCAGATGCAATATTATTCTTTCAGAACCTGGATGAAGCTAGAAATGTCAAATTTAATTCCATGTTATTCTGTGCATAAGGTAATAGTAACTAATTGAGATGAGGAGACTTGTAGACTAACAGTAAGAAGAATGAAGCATTAACCTCTTGTAAAGTGATTCATTATAATAGCTTCATGTTGAGAGTTGGGTTTTTTTTGTTTTTTACAATTAAACCAGAGAGGGCTTGGAACTCACTGGCTCTTTCAGAACTGAGCTGGCTCTGAAGCTGCTACAATGCTTAAGACTAACAGATGCACCACATTTTTACGGACTTCCTTCACTGGAGAGAACATTACGAGGAATGGTTCATGTTACTGCAGTTCCAGGCTGGAGTACCTATTCTGCTGCAGTTGAACCTGTCACAATTTGTAAGAAATATTTAACAGGTCTTCTTGAGGTAAGTAGCTTATGCTATTACTTAGCTTTTGGTTTGAATGCTTGTAAAGAACTGTGTAGCTAATGACATTACAATTTTTAAGATGTACTTCTAGTGAATATCATCACTAGGAATAGGTGTGGGAAAGGTGCTTTTTTCTGCTAAGTAAATAGCAAAAGATATGAAGACTAGATTGAATGATATGTGTCTGTACTTACTAAGATTGGTTGTATGGTCTGTGCCTTCATCCCCTGTTTAAGAGGTAATATAAACTGACTGTAGTTTAAACAAGATGAAAATAGATGTGTTTTTTTTAATAACTTGAAATGCTACAAGGAAAAATCCAAGATTGTCTCCCACAGGCAAAATCCCTGTCTGAAAGGCAGTCTGGGGGAACAGTAACTTGTTAGGCAGGCTATTAACACAGAGAAAGCAGAAAAAACGTAATTCAGGATACTGCAGTTGTTGGGAAGCCAAGATTTCATTCTTGCTTTCAGTGTTCATGTTTGTTTGCTCAGTCCATGCATGTGATAGACAACTAGTTTTTGCTCCTAAAATTACATCTTTTGAAAACTCCAGTCTTAAAACTGTAGGAAAAGAATAGATCTGGCTTTCTGATTGTTTTACAGATATTCAGTAAGGTAGGTACATTTAGAAATTTTCTTTTTAGTTTCAAATACTAAAATCTATTTGTTGCATTGGTAAAGGCTTGAAAAATTTTAAAGTAGTTTTAATTCATTTGCGATTCTGAATTATATGAATAGCAACCAGATAAGTTACTGGAAAGTTTGTATACAGATGATAATTATGTTTGTGTTGGAAAAAAAAAAAATGTTTCAGGGGGAAATCTTAACTTGCCAAGGTATCTTGACTAGAAATAAATATTTTGGAGCTATTTGGTTGTACGAGTTCTGCTGTTTGAAGTCTAGACTAAAAATGGCACCAACGTTATAGATTTTGTCATGCAAAAAGAAAGATCATTACTGGACAAAATAAAAATAAATATTATGGACTGAAATCAACTAGTAGTGCATAAGCTTTATATGCAGAAGAATTACGCAGTTTTACTTGGCCTAAATGTGAAAGTAAATGTGGGTTTCTTTTTGTGGGGGAGGGGAGAAAGTGGGTTTGAAAGAAGTCCTGTAGAGTGGGACACTGAAAGAAAGAACTTTGGGGAGAAAAATATATCTTGAAGTGTAAATCTTAAGATTATAATTTATTACAAAATACCTTGGGGCATGTTTTGTTGAAAGCAGCGTGCTTTTTATTTTAACATGTATGGTTAGATATTTGGTCAGAGAATTTATTTTATGTTATGATCTGGTGACCTTTATTTCTGTTCATTAGAATTTGATATAGAAAGCTGATATATTTATTCCAATTCAAATCATAATAAAAGATATAAATGACCCTTTTGCTTGAACACAAAATTTTGAAAAGAAATTGTATTTTTTAATTCCAAACGTAGTATAAAAAGTGGGTACAATAAATGGACTGTTTCCATCAAAAACAAACTTGCAGGTTTGTATTCAATACTGTGCTTATTATTAAGCTCATCTGCATTCTTCATTGGAAGAAGCAAATAAAAACCACTGATCTTTGGAAGTTTAACCATATAGGAAACCATCACATGACCAAATGACTCATAAGTAAATAAATTCTTAAAATTCAGCTAAAAATCTGCCATCTTTTCATTAGTTTTAATTAAAATTTAGTAGTGTGTAAGACAGTTTGTACTCTACCTGTATACTGCTCACAGTAAAGCTACCATGAAGTTGTACCCCCACTCCTAGGTCATCTCATCATTTTATGTTGAATGGGGAGGAAATGCTATGTCCTTCATGGGAAAAGGTGTTACGAAAAGCACAGTTCTTTGCTTGCTTCACTTATCTCATGAAATGATGGCTCAAGCCAAGGATATGGTGAGTGCATTACAGTTGTCCTTATATTGTCATTTGTGAGGGCTATGCACAGATATATTTTTAACTGCTAAAGTTAAATGGTAGATTTTCATATGTGGTGGGGGAAGATAGCAACAGATAATAAAAAACTAAAAAAAAAAATCTGGTAATCTCATTTGGTGTATAATGTTAGATAAATTAATAAGTTAGAGTATAGTATACAAGAAAGCTGAAGATTCAGTCAAAGCCATACTGAAATTATTCTGCAAATAATTCTGTGGATTTAGAAAGGTCTTCTTGCAGAATAAGATATAACTTCCTTTTTGTAAAACACAAGAAATCAGGATTTTATGTAGGATGAATAAATTTAAGGATTTATAACATGATTATTTCTTCAGCCTTGTACAGATAACAGGATTTCTAACATAATTTTAAACATACATGTGTGTATTCTTTCACATGTGTGTATATATAGGGAAGAGCTATGGATGTTATCTGTCTGGACTTCTGTAAGGCCTTTGACATGGTCCCATGCAACATCCTTATCTCTAAATTGGAGAGGTATGGATTTGATAGGTGGACTGTTCAGTGGATAAAGAATTGGTTGAATGGTCATATCCAGAGGGTAGTGGTCAACGGCTCAATGTCCAGATGGAGATCAGTGACAAGTGGTGTCCCTCAAAGTTCCATATTGGGACCAGTACTGTTTAATATATTCATCAGTGGCATAGACAGTGGGATCGAGTGCATCCTCAGCACATTTGCAGACAACACCAAGCTGAGTGGTACGGTTGACACACCTGAGGGCCAGGGATGCCATCCAGAGGGACCTGGAAAAACTTGGGAAGTGAACCCATATGAACCTCATGAGGATCAACAAGGCCAAGTGCAAGGTTCTGCACCTTGGTCAGGGCAACCCCTGGTATCAATACAGGCTGGGGGATGAGGAGATTGATAGCAGCCCTGTGGAGAAGCACTTGGGGTACTGGTGGATGAAAAGCTGGACAGGAGCCAAAAATGTGAACTGGCAGTCCAGAAGGCCAACCGTATCCTGGGCCGCATCAAAAGAAGTGTGGCCAGCAGGTCGATGGAGGTGATTTTGCTCTGGTGAGACCCCACCTGGAGTGCTGCATCCAGCTCTGGGGTCTCGTTGGACCGGTCCTAGAGGAGGGCCACAACAATGATCAGAGGGATGGAACACCTCTCGTATGAAGAAAGGCTGAGAGAGTTGGGGTGGTTCAGCCTGGAGAAGAGAAGGCTTCAAGAAGACCTTCTTGCATCTTTTTAGTACTTAAAGGGGCCTTACAATAAAGATGGGGACAAGCTTTTTAGCAGGGCCTGTTTGCTGGGTCAAGGGGTAATGGTTTTAAACTTAAAGAGAGTAGATTTAGACCAGATATAAGGAAGAAAGTTTTTACAATGAGGGTGATGAAACACTGGAACTGCTTGCCCAGAGACGTGGTAGATGCTCTGTACCTGGAAATATTTAAAGTCAGGTTGGACAGGGCTCTGAGCAACCTGACCTAGTTGAAGATGTCCTTGCTCATTTTGGAGCGGGCATTGGACTAGATGATGTTTAAAGGCCCTTTCCAACCCAAATGATTCTGTAATATATATGTGTTTATATATATGTATGCATGAAAGAACATATACATACATGAAAGAATAATTGTCTAACTTATAAAAGGAGCTTTTCCTTATTAGCAAAATTTATATCTGTGCTCTGTATCCATGTGCATATTTTGAGAGATGAATTTTTGAGAGTTTAGAAAAGGCCTTCACCCTTAAGCAGTTAAAGCAAATTCAACAATTTAGTTTAATAATTTTTGAGAATTAAAATCTACTCTTGTTAATATCTGATAGCCACCAGTGAAAACCTTTCGATACGATCAAGTGGACTCAGGGGAAAAAAGGAGAATTTACCACCTTTGGAAGAAGGAGCAGGCAACTCAAGAAGAGTACAGGGGTCTCGTTAGGTCAAGCAGAGAGGAAATTAGAAAGGCAAAAGCCCGGCTAGAACTCAATCTGGCCACTGTTGTAAGATAATAAAAAAGCTTTTACAAGTACATTAGCAACAAAAAGAGAGCCAAGAAGAATCTCCGTCCTTTATGGATAGAACATGGGGGGAACTTTGCCACCAAGGATGAG
>VZTL01027841.1:33003-62729 GCA_013400535.1 Scopus umbretta | reverse complement strand
CTTTATTCCCACACATGTTGCAATACTGGCAAATCATGCACAGAGAGTATACTAGCCAAAGTTTCTTCACCTGCTGAGGAAAATTGTGTGACCATACCCAGGATATGGGCATGTGTGGGCTCAACAAGTCATCTGCAGGGTAGGTGAGGAAAAGCCCAAGTCAGTACCTTAAGGAATAGTACTCAGATGCAGAATGATCCATTCCCTGTACTTGGTAGCGGGGGAAAGCCAATACAGTTACCTCCTTGAGAGGATTGCACCCAAGACTACTACAAGTGTTTTGATGGGGCAAGAAAAATAGTTTTCCCCAGGGTGTCTTGCTTTGAGGCTCTAACTTTTCATGTGGTGATATGTCCTTGTACAGGGAGCGTCACAAGCCTAGGTTTTGCTTTGGCTTTCCCCGCTGCTGTGGCAGTGTGTGCACCCCAGGAGGGATTCTGGCTGATGTGACCAGGAGGCTCTTGGGTGCTCCTGCTTCCAAATGGGTGGGCACTTCCACCCTCCCCTTACAGCTGCCTCTTGCTGGTAAAGAGGTAATGATCTAAGCTAAAGTGAAAGGCTTGGAGGCTTCCCAATGGGCCCTGAAGCATTTTAACTATTCAGTGTGTTGGTTCAGCCCACCAGTTTCACCTGTCAGGCTTTTCTGCTCTATCCTAAAAGAGTAAGCAAGGCCTTGATACCATTTTCACTCCCCTTCTGAAAGGTGCCTTTAATTATGAGCTGCCAGAGCTCATAAATCTCACAGGTGTCATCAAGGGCAGACAGCTCCTGAACACAGGCCACCTAATCACATTCTCACTGCTAACAAAGCAGAGGGAACCATCAACTCTTACCTTTTTTTTGATGCTTAAAAACTAATTAGTCTCTTTCATGAACATTGAATGAATTAACTCTGTTGGGAGCAAAGTGTTCAAGGACAATCCTTGATTAAAAAAATTCCCAGGCTCCAGTTGGAAATGCAAATAGTAGTTAATTCCACTGCAGTTTCCTGGAGCCCACAAAAAAGAAAATTGTGCCAGAAGCAGATGCAACTTAAGAACTTCAGTGAAAAGGGTGTTCTTTGTATGTATTTTTTTTGGTGTATTCTTACTTTGATCACAGATGCAGGGTTTGGATTACTTGGTAGTGTGGGAGATTTAGTATAGACCTCCAGGAAAAATGTTCCAGTATGAGGCCACGCAATGTAAGGAAGTTATAGATTGCTTGATATTGGAGATGCTTTAGAACTGATCATACCAACATGTTGGGGATGATCAGGGTAAACTTGATTGTGTTTCAGAGGAAGCAGATGGACTAGATGACTTGGAGAGCTTTTTTTCAGCTGCTTTTCTGGAATAGGCAGTCTCCCTGTGTTGACATAAATCTGACTCTGATGGTGTGCTACCACTAATACCTGATAAGCACAGAAATGGCTTTAAAATTTCAGCAAAATGGAGCTGGGAGGCCTAGGTTCTATTCCTGCTCTGCTAATCGGCTGTGGACAAATTCTTTTGCCTTCCAAGCAAACTGTCCACACCTTATCCCTGTCTCATCTCTCTGATTATAGATTAATTGGTGCAGGGCTGATTCTCAGCATGTGTTTGCAGAGGACTGAGCACAGCACAGCTCCAGTCCTCATTGGGGCTGCAAAATGATAGTAATGTTGATTTCTAATTTAATTTACAGATGAGGGAAGTGTTAAAGAAGTGTGAACACTTGAAGTGTTCTTTCTTAATAAATCAGGTTGCTATTATTACTAACGAGGGATGTTTTAAAACATTGGGAACTGCTTCCAAGAGCAGGTCATGCATGAAGAGGTGGAGCCAGCAAGAAGGGCAAATACTGACCTTGTAAAGTAAGCGCGTTTCCCAGTTGATTCATCTCTTCTGGGAGCTGATCCCAGAAGAAGCTGATCCCTACTACAATAGTAGTCCTTGCAAATGGCTAGTAACTAAACAAGATCCAGAGCCAAACTCATGAGTTTCTAAAGTTACTAGCTGGAACTCAGCCTGCAAGTTTGGGTCCTGAGTTGTGCTGGTTTTGTCTTTTGTGCCTTGCCCTCCACACTACTGGCTATATCTGGATTTTTGGTTTTGGTTAAGAGGGGAAATTAACCATGCTGAACTTTGTTTTTGATGTTTGTTTAGTGAGGCAGGTAGTCACACAGAGCTTCCTACCCTCCCTCTGCTTTTGCCTGGTGTTCCTCATTTGCTCCTTGCAATGAGCAGGTTGGGTAGCACGGAGGGAGATGTGAATGGCATAGCCCTCTTCCTTGAAACACCTCCGCTATTTGTTCTTTGCATTTTTTGTGTCTTTTCTCCTCTGAGTGCACATGCATGCAGTGTTTTCCAGGTGCTATGAACATGGTGTACAATCACACCACAAAACTAGCATTTGGGCATGGTTGGTTTTTTCAGCAGCAGTTTCTACTTTATAATATATGCCAGCAGGGAGCAGTTCAATTAGTATTTTGATTTTTCCACCATAATGCCTGACATTCAGTCCCTTGTTTGTTTTCTTTTTCTTCCTCAGGTGCGCACAGCTGCATTGGTACAGGCCTATACCTTGCTTCAGTCCTGAAACACAAGTGCTGTACAAAGGAAAATGTAAATCAAAAAGGTTTCCTTGGTTCTGTCTGCCACTGCAGAGGCTGGAGCAAAACACCTCACATCTCTATAGGGGAACAACTGGGATTAATTAGCACTGTTTCTTAAGGAGGTAGGTTATGGCACCAGCTGGCTGAATACAGCCCAGCAATGGGAATCATTGATTCTGGCAGCAGGGTGCAAGCTGAAGCCCTGGCTGTGAGAGGGCTTAAAGTATGCCAGCATTTGCCTTGTTTGGTATGGCTTTGCCTCCCAGCTCTCTGCTTAAGGCCACATTGGGGTATGAGCAGTCGGTGGGGGAGAGAAAGTTGTTTGCCAGGGGAAGGAGGAGATCTGTTTGTTCTGCTTAGAAACTTTTGCCTGGCTTTTTACTTTATATCTGACTGTATATAAAGTCAAATACCCTAAATAGGCATAGATAAATAAATTGGAGCATATGCTAACAGGCTTTTGCTCAAGTGCTGTCCTGAAAATGTGGTACACTTCTGAACTGGAATCTTACTGGTTTTTGTTGGTTCTACAGTTAAGAGATCTTTATTCTTAGTGTGAATGTCACAGTTCCTTTTTAGAGAGTATTTTCTTTTAAAACACATGGTGCTATGGAGCCTCTGAGAAGTGAGGTGCATTAATGAAGTGTTCACAGACCTATGAATGAATCTTTTTTTTTTTTGAAGGTCACTTACTCTCTTGTAATACTTAATGCCCCACCTGGCTTGGATGATGAAAATATTCAGTGTAGATACCCATGGTTTGAGTTAATGTTGACATTTTCTTGTAAGACCACCTCTAACTGTAGCTTCTTTAGCAATGACATGGGTACACTGGGATGCAAGAATGTGACAGAGAAATGGGTGGGACAAGAAGATGCTTTGTAAAGTCAAGGAAGTGCATATAAACTTCAGCCACAAATGACAGTTAGAACCGCACAATTTATGACAGATCTCTATTTTATGCAATTGAGGACATCCCTTATTTTGTCAGTGACAGTACCTAGCTGATAACACTCTTGTTCTTTAGCAGTAGTGAGGCTAGTAATTAATCCTCAGATGTGAGGCAGACCACAAGGTGATGTCTGTGGAGGAAAAATCTACAGTAAGAATAACAAAAGCTATTTCTGGTTGTTTATTAAGTATATGGCTTAAAAATAAAATTAAATGTTCAGTGTGATTGCTAAAAGAGCACAGCCAGAGTGGGACCAGCCAACTTAGGTATGACAAAGACTTCTACATTGATTTTTGTGACAAAAATAGCAAAGGCAGGCAGCCATTAGAAAATGGCTTTTCCTACACATTCCTACTATTTTTAACACTCTGAATATTTCTGGAAACTATCCTTCTCTACCTTGGAAGAAATGAAGACACATACAAGTTTGCCAACTATATTATCCTGCAGTTGCCATCTGGCCACCAACTCCAAGTAACTATCTAAAATAATGGAATGGTTCCTGGGACATGTCATCCATCAGGGAGCTCTTGGCTGGAGAAGTGATGTGTTATTGCCAGGGTTATTGGCTAATTGGGTGTTAGCTCTTTCCCTCTGTGACCCTGCAGCAGAGTTTGGAAACTGTGAAAGACAGAGGGAATGACTCCTCTGTTGGTACCCAGGATGGAAGCTACTAATCACTTCAATGAAATACTTTCAATAAAGTATTATTGTTGATAAATAGGTGCTCTAAGCAGGAAGACCAAACCACATGCTATGGTAAAGAGCACTTTTTAAAATGCAGTCTTTCTACTTAAAACAAACAAACAACCCAACCAAACCAAAACAAACCCAAACACCCAGTCTGATGGTTCATTCTGGGAGTAGAAACCTGGGAGCTTTTTTTGTAATTTACCTCCTCTACAAACTCAGGCTGTGGCTCTGTGATGATGAGCCCCATGACAGAAGTGGACAAGATTTTATGTGTTCAGTCCACACAACAAAAGGTGCTGACTAGGTATAAACTCTGCCAGTAAAAGTTTGGTCAGAAAATATCAAAGGGGGTGGTTTCATCTCATAGATTTTATGCCACATCATTTCATCACTTTTTCTGAAGGTGGGTTAAAGGACAAAGCTGCCTGATGGTATCATGTGTTCTGCATCACTTTAAAACTGCAGCTGAGCAGTGTGCCTAATCCTGATCAAATTTGTCCTGCTGACTTTCCAGTGGTGCACAGTTCCCCTTGTTGAGGACTACAGAACCACAATCTGCTATGGATTTGGAAAGCCCTTCCTCTCAAATGTTTACAAATTGCCTTTGCTAAGGATACAGTTATGTGTATACTTCTTTCAGTGGTGGTGCAACTTAAGCAACTTAAAGTCCTGGAGTTTGGCTTCTGCCCCTCAAACAAATGTCAAATTTGAGATCTGGTACAGCTGAGAACTTCATGAGGTAGAGATGGGAAATGGAGAGAAGAGAAGGAAGGAAAGAAAGAATGGTGATGAAGGGCAGGGACAAGCTTTGTCATTGAAGATATAATGGAACTACAACTACTTTGCTCTGAGAGGGATTTAGAGTTAAAGAAATCAAGGCTGGGATGTGGTAAACAAGTCTGCTGATATGGAGCAGACCCATGTGTGCTTTTTCAGAGCTGGGTTGACTCTGTATGGTCAATAGGAATAGAAAACAAAAAACTCAGGACAGCCAAACCACTGCTTATGCTTGCAAGTGCTGTGGTTTAACCCGGCAGGGCAGCTAAACACCACAGAGCTGTTTGCTCACTCTCCCCCCTCCCCAGTGGAATGGGGGGGAGAATTGTAAGGGGGGGAAAAAAAAAGTAAAACCTGTGGGTTGAGATAAAGACAGTTTAATAGGACAGAAAAGGAAGGAATAATAATAATATACAAAACAAGTGATGCACAACGCAATTGCTCGCTACCTGCTGACTGATGCCCAGCCTGTTCCTGAGCAATGATCGCTGCCCCCCCGTTAACTCCCCCAGTTTCTATACTGAGCATGTTGTCACATGGTATGGAATAGCTCTTTGGCCACTTTCGGTCAGCTATCCTGGCTGTGCCCCCTCCCAGCTTCTTGTGTCCCTGGCGAAACACGGGAAGGTAAAAAGTCCTTGACTAATATAAACACTACTGAGCAACAACTAAAACATCAGCATGTTATCAACATTATTCTCATCCTAAATCCAGAACACAGGGCTATAGCAGCTGCTAGGAAGAAAATTAATTCTATCCCAGCTGAAACCAGGACACAAGTAACAATTTTTTTATTTTTTGTGAGAGGAGAAATAAGAAAAAGCTCTGTTTTTTGGTGTGGGTTTTTTCTTCTCTTTTAGATTGCTGTTTCTAGTGAAGTTCTGATACTCCACAGTGGGCTTTTAATGTTGGCCACTAAGCATGGGTGTGAATTCTGTGTTTGAGTCCTCATCCTTACCTGATGCTTGCTGTGAAATTCCCAATTTCAGAAAACTGGGATTCTGAAAACCTCCCTCCTGCCTCTGGGATATGTCCTACCTTGGGCCTGTATGCAGTGCAGACAGATTTCAGGTCCTCTCTGAGGAATGAAAGGGAGAGGGGAGGACACTGCAGGCAGGCTGGATGATGCTGGTCTTCCTTGTGGAAACCTGTGCCTGTCTCTACAATGGCAAGAGGATAATGTCAGGCTGGGCTTTTTTCTCTACTCCTATTGAACAGGTGTAAGCTTAACCAAAAGTACGTGTTATTATAGTTGTATTCCTTGTAATGCCAAACTGTCTATTTTACTTCACAGCTTTTCCCTTCTGTTTACAGCACTTCAGTATTTGGATTGGTACTTGTTCCAGCACTGCCATAGAAGAAAAATTCGATTTCCTAAATTCTTGATCCTACCCCTTGATGGTACAAATGGGCAACACTGTGCTCCGTGAGATAGTCAAACATGGCATTGCTGCAGGCATGTACAAATAGAGAGAGATGGGATCAGCAGTGTAGCTGTACAACACAGAACGCAAGTAGGGGAGAAAAATAAAAAAAGTAGATTGAGGCAGAGAAACATATATAGTGATTGATGCAATAACACATTTGTCTCTGAAATAAAAAGTGTAAAAAAATGAAGTAAGTCTTTGTGGCCCTGCATTATAAGTCCCTAACATATCTGGCCATGTGAGTGTAAATGTCAGTGCTATGTGCTGAGAAGATGGGCTAGGTGTTTTAAAATAACTTTCCCCGCCTCGTCTCCCTTTCTACACCTAGATCAAAGCTGTCAAAACCTATGCATATGTTTGAAGAACCACAGTCAGGAAACTGAGGTAGTCAGCTTTTTTTTAAATTTCTGTGAATTTTTCAAGGAAATGAACAGTTGTGTCCTATCATTTGGTCAACGAAGCTGTAACGTGCTCGTGTAAGTAAGCATGTTAAGCTGTAAATCATTCACATACCAAGTGACACTCATTCTTTAGAAGCAATAGCTATTTACAGACTGGTTATGAAAGGAAAATGGATCCTGGCGTTGTGAAAGCAGGATGGCTACGGTTCTCTGATTTTACTTGTCATTTCTTTCCGTGTGCTTTTTCCATGTAATATTTTTTTTTAGTACTTTCAAGTGTAGAGTCCTTGATTTTCTTCCCTGGGAAACAGGGAATTATTTCTAGTATTTGTTTAAGAAATCAAAGAAGTTGTTATCTTTTAGTATTAGTGTATGTTCTTAAGTCTGATCACAAGTATTTGTTGGGAAGTATTAGTGTTGGTCTCAAAGATATAGTCTGTCTCATGTACTGTAGTAGAGAACTTTCTGGAAAATCTGGCAGGCATAAGAAGTGGCTAAGTGGTTTACTTCTTGATAGTCTCCTTTCTGAGTAAAAATAGTCTCATTTTTGAAGTGGGAGAACTGGGTAGAAGAATATAGGGGTTTGGTAGGCGGTTTGGGTTGGGAAGAGAAGCTGAGCAGAGGAGTGTCACTCAGACCTTAACTCCCTGTTTCCTTACTTATTCTCTGTGATGGGATGTGCAGTCGAGGAGCAGCTAAGTGAGGCTCATGTTTAAATAGATGATGGGCTGGATTCTCCAGGATAGTCTCTCTTCGCTGTTTGTACTGTGGTATGCAATTGTCTCCTGGCCTGGCTGATCTCATCATGCAGGCAATCTCCAGGCTAGTGGGCGGTGTTCGTGCTGGCACTGCTCCTTGCTTGGCGCCAAAGAAGCGAGGAGAGACGGACTGACGGCAGCCTGGGTTTGGGAGAAGGGGAGTTGGTGGGGTGCCACAGGAACAGCCTTTAGCTGGCAAAAGGCCTGTTCCACTTACAGCTTATTCTCCATGCCTCCAGCTGACGCCAGGGCTAGGGTTGAATTGCAGCTCCTTGTTTGCTCTCAATAGGTCAGAGTCAAAATTATCTGCAATAAAACAGTCTCCAAGCTGCTGCAGGTCCCTGTGTAAATTGGTATGGACTGAGCTACCTGCATGGCCATAGACTGTCTCTTTCTTCGTACAAATAAGAGAACAGCGTGCAGCTATCTTTCAGCCTACGTGTGCCTTGCCCTTTGCATCCCCAGAAAGGCAATGTTGGACTACAAGTGTTCCTGACCTTCTCATTTCTTTATGTTCACCCAGAGATGAGGTTTTCCAGTCAGCTATAAGATTGGAAGTTTCTAGGAGAAAGGCATGATTTCTTGTTCTTATGTTTAAACAACAGCAAGCACAATGGGATGGTGTGTGTGAGGATAAACAATGACATGTGCTGGGTTCTGACACCAGGAGAGGTCTGGATACAAGACATGGAACAAGGAGAAGGTTTGTCTTTCCTGCTCCGGAGCACATCTTACAGTGGAGAGCCATATTGGAGGGATGAGAGTATAATCTTTGGAGCTACTGTTGAGATCAATGCCTGCCTCGTTTGCTCCTTCAGTAGCCATAATGAATTAACGGGGGTGCCTGTGCAGTAAGATAACCAGGCCTTGCAGCAGGATTGGGTTCATAATGATCATAAGTGTCACTTGATACTTTGGCTTATCTCAGTTCCTGAAAGAGTATCCATCTTCTCTGTGGGCAGCAAGAGCTGGATGGTAACAAATCACTTTAATTGCACTAAGCAATGAAAATGCTGCTTAGATGCATATCTTAATGGATGTAATTTCCCGCTTTTTATGTGGTTTGTCACACTCAGACAAATGGTCCTGAGTAATGCTGTCTTGCTTATTAAGGTGTGTTTCCACATGGAGCAGACTGACAAGCTATCGAAAGCCCAACAGAGTGGTCTCATAGGGAATTTTTAACCCAGCCTTTCTGGCTGGGCATTCACTAGCCCATTTAGAGTGAATAGATGGTAATGCTTTAATTGGCATGAGGAATAGCTCTATCTGTAGAAGTGAGGGCTCTCTGTGACAGGGGTTGGTGACCTGGCATGCTGCTGCTTGAAGCATGGCTTGCTTTCAGTCTCCTTTCTATGGGCTGGCACTGTTGCTTGGATGAGAGATGCAGTACCCCCAAATACTCAGTCTCTCCAATGGGCATGTTTTAGATGCATTGCAAGTTTGCTATGAGTTCTTGTGGCATTGCTGCCTAGTCTGAAGTAGGCACAAAGCATGAATGGGTCTTCATGTGCTCTTGATACAGGGAGAGGAATCTGTTTCTGAGCAGCATCAGGCCTGGATCTGTTCCTGGAAAGCCACATGGACTCACGTGCACTTATTTTTCCCAAACATCAAGGAGTTTACAACATGTAAAAGAAATATCCTAAGATATTAAAGGACTTCTCAGTCTAATAGTCTTGTTTAAATACAAGTGTCAGTCTTAAGATACTATGAAATATGCTAGCCAGATATCCAGAAGTACTATGGCTTCACTATTTGACAGACCGATAGCTGAGGGTCCCCACTGATCAGTAGCTTCTGAATTACGTTCGCTGTTCCATTGGCATTTTTTCCTCTTGAGATGTTTGTGAAAGCAGTGGGAGCCTTCAACTTTCTGACTAGCAGTTAGTACATGTTTTGCCTTTCCTAACTGAAGATAATCTTTGCAGATAAATGTGGACTTAATTAGGCTCTGCTTTGTGGAAGAGAAGCTGATCGAAGGATGTTAGTGGTGGATTACTCTATTTTTCCTTGGAACGCTGAATCAAGGAATACTATTTGTTGCAGGAGACAGCTTCTTCTCTTTGCTACGTTGGTTGTGGTTTTAATTAACTGGGTCGTGTAGTGAATGAGCTGGGTACTTCCTATGCGTAGTTCAAATAAGTGATCGGGCTCTCTAGGGAGTTCAACCACTTTAATGATAATCCCATTCCTGCCTTGCTTCCAGGTTGTGGGTAGGGAGGGAATCTATTCAAGATACTGCAAGGCACTTGGGTAGTATGGCAATACATTTTATTTACACTCATGACAGCTCTGTGAAGTATGAATGTGCTGTGTCCCCTATTTTATGGATGGGAATCTGAAGCATGTAGACTGTCACACTTTCAAAGCTATTCAGAGAGATAGCTTATTGTGTGTGTGGTTTTTTTTTGTTTTTTTGTTCTTCAAATCCTTTCCTGCATTAAAATCAGTGAAGACCTGGGTCTTTTGGAAATCCTGATGAAAACCTGTTTGTAGTTTTAGGTGTCTGAATACATTGCAGAAAAATCTCTTGGGAACAGACTTTCAAAGGTCATGCAGAGAGTTTGGGAATCAAACATGATTATGGCAAAATGCAGAGCTGAATTTTTGCCACCTGATCATTTTCCTGCATTTTCACTTTTCAACCCAGGCAGTGTGGTAAGTGCAGAAGGAGGAGGAAGTGGTAAGAAACTCAGCTATGTTTCAGAGCTGTTTCTGCAGTGGCCACCCCATCCTGCCTAGTGCTTGACACGGTGCCAGTTTTCTGAGGAAAACTTAGACCGCTCAGTGAGGCATGCCCTCATTAAAAGGAGCTAGGATCACAGAGCTGTGCTGCAGACAGTGCAGCTCTGCCTCCTCTAAACAAACCAGCTCAGGGGTGGCTGGAGTATGTTGCACTGCGTAATTACTCCAGCAGTGCAGCTGCTGATGCAGAGTCCCCAGGGAAGCTGCTGGCTGCATGGAGTCTCCTGAGCACCAGCAGTTCCCACAGTACACAGACAACAGGGCCGTGCGGCTGGTAGCGTTTAAATGCACCGTGTAGATGAGGATGTGTGTGTGGTAGCTCCCTCTGCCAAAATTATTGCACGGGTTACAGCAGACAAGCCAAGGTTACCTGACAGTTTGCCAGTCTGAAAAGCGAGGAAATTATAGCCATCACTTTTCTGGCGTATTTTAGTGATCATTTTATGGCTGACCATGGGCAATAGCATGATCTGGTAATGCAGTGTGGTCTAAGGTGGGATCTTGGTGATAAACATAGGGTATATGATATCAAGCTAGATGTAGCTGTGGTCACTGTAAATGCATCTCCTCCCTCCACTTCAGTGTGCACTGAAGGTTGTATTTAACAAGCCGGTATTTACCAGACAGCCCTGCTTATATCCCAGGCTGTGATTCAAGCTGGATGGTACTCTTGCTTCTTGTTTTACAGCTGATTGTATAACACAGTTGCATGGTGCGTTAGGTGCCTTAGCCCCTTCTATTGCTCAGGGCCTTCGCTTTGTGGCTCTGCAGCCTGCCTTGCGTGGGCAGCTCTGCACCCTGGCACCCAGGCTGCCGTGGCTGCCTTTGCCAGAGCCGCTGGGGCACTATTTTCTTTCCCCTTGTTGGTGTTACTCTCATGGCCTTGCACTTGCACACCCTGGGTAATACTCATCACTATGAGTGTCACCCACTGGGCTGTAGCTCTTGCTTTACATTAGGAGACCCGATAATACGCGTGTACAGAATTGATGTGCAGCACACATTGCTGCTCAGCACATGCTCTGATCAGTGCCATATGCAGGGACAAGCAGCAGGGGGTTTGAGTGGATCTTGATAGAAACTATACAGTTGCTATGGGAAAAGGATGGGAGGAATAACCCACTGCACTGGATGGGTGCCTGGCAAAGATGCTTGTTTGGGGAATCCTGTCACTCACTTCTTGTCCTGGATAGCCACTGGAGAGAGTTTTCCCTTCCTTTTCTAGTTCTGTCTGTCTCCTTTTTTGTTCTTTTTCCTTCAAAAGGATTTTTCCCCACTACATTTGGTGCATGGCATCAGCTATGGAGACTGTTAATAAATCCTGGTGCGTGTGTGTGTCACACTGTTCTTTGTGAGGGTGCTCTGGTCCCAAGTTAGTCCTTCAATATGCCAGCAGAATAAATGCATCTAATATTCATGATGGAGGCTATTAGAAATTACCTTTCAGTTTTCCAAACATGGTTGTACAATAATTAAATAAAATTTCTTCTGCTTTGAGTTGTGCTGATTGTGTCTAGACCCAAGGAACTACTGCAGCCTGCCATATGCTGAAAAGGACCTGGGCTCTGTATTAAATTAATATTACATGGCACCTTGTTCAGATGGAGGCTCTGGTGAGGGTTAAGGTGGTCTGGACCCTGCTTCTATGCTGTGTACCTGAGAGCAGGGACAGAAAACAGAACCGTCATTTTGCTAATGCAGTTCCACACCGACATGAGCTGAAATTGTAGCAACCTCAAAAGACCTCGTCTTTGTCAGGCAGAGCAGGCTGTCATTCTGTGACTGTATTTCTAACCTGAACAAATTATTGGGATTGTGGGTGCTCAGAATGATTGTGCTTACCAATTTTTAACTGGCCGGGGACAATTGCTCAATTAGGCTTTGTACCTTTCTTGCAAACCCTTGGTTCCTTTCCTTTTAATTAAGCTACATCTCTTCTGCTTGCGAGGTAAAGAGCAGCTAATGGCTTTTGTGGAGAGCCTGCACATCGAAGGCACAGCTGCAGGCTGGTTTTTTTTTTTTTTCCCCTGCTTCCGTTGCCTTCTTGCAGCCTCTGCGAGCTCTGGGTAAAGGCCATGCTGCGTCATGGCAGAACGCCAGCTGTCTGTGCTTCTGCTTGCGGCCCCAGAACATGACCTTGTGGTGCAGTGTAACATGCAACAGTGAAAGCAGAGCTCTGTCTTACCTCAGGCTTTGTTTCTCTCTGCTTTGGTTTCCTCTGATTTCATAGTGGGAAATGCTTTCTGACTTGTACCTGATCTTCTGGGGACGAGACTGTGAAGATGTATGAATGTTTTTGAAGTGCTTCATGACCAGGAATAGTGTGGCCAGCAGGACTAGGGAAGCGATCGTGCCCCTGTACTTGGCACTGGTGAGGCCGCACCTCAAATACTGTGTGCAGTTTTGGGCCCCTCACTACCAGAAGGACATCGAGGTGCTGGAGCGTGTCCAGAGAAGGGCAACGAAGCTGGGGAAGGGCCTGGAGAGCAAGTCTTATGAGGAGCGGCTGAGGGAACTGGGGTTGTTTAGTCTAGAGAAGAGGAGGCTGAGGGGAGACCTTATCGCTCTCCACAACTCCCTGAAAGGAGGGTGTGGTGAGGAGGGTGTTGGTTTCTTTTCCCAAGTAACTAGTGATAGGACGAGAGGAAATGGCCTCAAGTTGTGCCAGGGGAGGTTTAGATTAGATATTAGGAAAAATTTCTCCACCAAAAGGGTTGCCAAGCACTGGAAGAGGCTGCCCAGGGAAATGATTGAGTCCCCATCCCTGGAGGTATTTAAAAGATGTGTGGTTGTGGTGCTTAGGGACATGGTTTAATGGTGGACTTGGCAGTGCTAGGTTAACGGTTGGACTTGATGATCTTAAAGGTCTTTTCCAATGATTCTGTGACCTATTGTTATACATGTAAAGCCTTTTTAAAGTTCCTTTTTATCTTAATGTATACTTTCAGAGGCCCTAGGGAAAGGATTAATTCGCAAATTTGGTATGATAAATCCAGTGTACATTTGTAGCAGGAGGTCTCCTTGTAAATGGAGCTGGGGGATGAAGAGAGCTTGAAGGAGAAAACTTTACAAATAGGATTACTGATGAAAATGCAGACAAGTATTACAAGATCTAATGTCCATCTTTCTTTTGTAGCACCTGAAGGGTTGAATTATGTCGTGTCATGAGGAAGGAGAGCTCTCTCTTTCCCTTCTTCCTTCTCCAACTTCTGAAAGGAATCACTTCTTACCTGGTGCCCAGAATAACAATTATTCAGCTAATACCTGTCTTATTATTTTCCTATCCATACCATACTTGTATGCTCGGCTTTTGTGTGTGTGTTTTGTTTGGTGTTTTTTTTTTTTTCTTTTTGAGTATGGCCTGTCTGGCTATGTAACTTTGGAAACCATGTGTAAAATGTACTTTTTTCCTGTTTGGTTTTATTATATAAGTTATGTGCAGTAAAACATACTGTCCAGGCAGCAGAATCACAGGCCTTGGAATCAAAGAGGGAAAGGGCAAACTGCCATCAGTACAAAGATGAGATGGATGCCATCTCATGGCATGGAGTGACATGGCACAGCTCATGGACAAAGTGCAACTTCACTGACAAGCTGCTTTGGGAACTGGGAACACTTCTGTGCTGTGTGGTGGAACGTATAGTATTAGTTTAGTCTCTTTCAATTTCTATCGCTTGGCAATGTTGCTTGAACAAGTACAGGTTTATATGCTTTTATAAAAATGTTCATTAACATAAAAACATTGAAAGTGGAAAATAAAGCATGCCATATACACAGAGATCACAATTAGAGGAAAACTGATTTTTTTTTCAGCTAGGATCTGGCATGGAGGAGTTTTGCTAGTCCCAAATTTTCAGTCTCTGGGTAGTCTTAAACAGGTGTGGGATCAACTTTGGAAGATGTTTCAGCCTTATTCACAAGGCAATGAAATGGCCATACATGTATATATTAACAAGTCTCAGTGCCTTGAGGCACTTGTTAGAAATCAGTTAATGCAGAGGTCATTTTGGAAAAATTCTCATGCAATAAGCTGTGGAATGGTGCAGAATTATGCTAACAGAATAAGCCTGAAATATGAATGGTTGCTCAGTCATACTCAACACGTGAACCAGCCAATTCCAGAACTGACATCAGCTACTGGCTGTTTACATTAGGGATGTGGAAGGCTCTTTTGGATGTGAGAAAAAAAATCTATAAAGCTAATGTAATATAAAGTTACAAAACAAACATTTGTTCTTTTTTTAATTTTATTTTTCTTAAGACCTCACCTTACATGTCAGTCAAGGGAACTGTTCTGAAAGACTATATAGAGCAACTGAAGGCAGTGGCAGATTTTCAGGGGGTGAATTGTGCAATGTCAGGGGTGTGGGGGAACAGGTAGTTATAAAATCCCAACATCTTTGTGTACAGAGGGGTCTGATTCTTCTTTCTGCTGTACCATTAATGCAGAATGGCCAATACTGTGAATTCACAGTATTAAGTGTGGCATGGAGCTTCATAGTTTTTCTGTCTCTTTCTTTCTAGTGTACAGGCTGCTCTTCTAAATATCAGATGAACACATACTAAATGTCTTAAACCCAAATCTGATAGAATATAGGAATAGCTGTACAGGGTCAAATGCCCATCTAACCTAGTACTTGTTTCTGACAATGACCAAAAATGAATGCCAGGGGAAGTACAGGAGAACAGCTCTAGCATGGGTGGCACTTTCCCCAGGGGAAGACCTCAGACCTGGCAATGGATTATACGTATTCTAGTAATCCTTTTTTCTCTTTGAATTTGTCTAATCTCGTCTCAAATCTACATGAACCTGTACCATCCAGAGCACCCTGTGCAGTGGGATCCATGAGTTACACACAGAGCAGAGACATCTTCTCTGGATTGTTTCCAGCCTGTCGCCTGCCAGTTTCTTTTGATGTCTGCAGATCCTTGTACTTGAAGACACAGTGCAGATCCGAATGTCTTCCATGCACAATCTCCACACAACCTGGGATTTTACAGACCTCTATCATATTCTCTCCTCAGACATCTCTTTCTCAAACTTAATTCCTGTCACAAATCTCTCTTCTGCCTTGCAGTGTGACTTATTCCTGTCATTATATTGTAAAAACAGAAGCAAAGCAGGTTGCTAGGGCTGAATCTGTCTCCAGGTACTGTGGCAGCAGGAGCCACAAAAGCACTGACGATCTCTGAGAGGGGCAGTATTGTTCCCATTCTCTGGGAAGAGAGAAGGTGATGCTACCATCTGCTGTACCATACAGGCAGGCCTCGTTTGTTCCTCTCGTGCTCTGAACTGCCCAGACAGAAGCCAGCTGCATCCAAATGTTGGGTAGTGCTCACCCCAAGCTAACATACCCTGTCTCTGCGGGGGACTTGTAAGCTAAGACTCCCTGTGCTAATGTGACTACCATAGCCTCTGGAAATAAGTTGGCTTGTAGCTGTCTGGGTCAGAGTGTGTGGATTGGATGTGGGACTGCCTGTCCTACACCAAACTGTGCCTGCACGTCTGAAGCAATCTGCTTATTGCCACAGCCTGGTAAGGGAGTGGAGTAAACTGTCTCCAGCACAGTACTCTACCATTAGCCTCCTATTTCATGCAGTGTTGGTCTATCTAGCACACTGCTGAAACACAGCTAGTCTTGTCCCAACATTCTTTATTGCAATGTAGATGTATGCTGCTGCTTCTATTTTTGCAAGCAGAACTAAGAATGCTGTAAAACGGACTCTTGATTTTGAGTGAATAAACATTGATGGATTCAAGGCTGGTTTTCATTACAGGCACAGCTCCTTGGGCAGTAGATTGCCAGGGACAGTAAAATGGTCACAGCACTATTGCTTCAGCCAGAGCCCTGAAAACCTACATTCATGGTGGGTGCTGCCTGAAGTGGGGGACTGTGGGTGGGACAGCAGCCACTGCTGAGGGGGCAGGAGGAGAAGTGGCATCTCTCAGCAGCAGCTCCTGCTTGCCTTGCATTTCTGCTACTCTTGAAAGCAATGGAAGCAGTAAGCCTGTTCTCCAGAGCTGTGTGCTATCTGGTTGGGTCCTCCCTTCCTCCTTCCCCTGCTTCTCCCATTTCTGTGGTAGTACAGGCCCAGCTCTTCATTCTGGGAGCAGCAAAAATCAGTTTTTTTTTGTGCTGCTATGAACTGCTTGGAAGGAAGACTAGTTCTAGCTTTTTGCTGTACTGAAAGATGTAGTATTCTTCAAATGATAGATACTGCTGAGAAAAGGTAAGGGCTGTGTGAATAGGAGTTCTTTTCTGGATTATGTGTAAATAGCATAATTGTAGCCTAAAGATTGGCTGTTTTCCATCTGCAATCATATCCAGTACTTGTTCCTCCCTTTTTTACCTCAGAAATAAAGGTTGAGGGGCATTATGTATTCTTCAGCTACTCCTGACTTGAGCACCATCCAGCAGAACGGATGTTCGGTACCCCAGTAATACAAAGATCTTACCAGTTGATTGATATTATCTTCAAATATTTTCCTTCCTCCTTCCATCCAAAGAAATGGCTTGCAAAATTAAATGCTTGCCAAACGTTCTCCATGGTCTCAGATAATCACTGCTCAAGGAAAAGTAGGGAGGGACACCTGCAGGCTCCTGGTCAGCTCAAGGAGAGACATGTGGCATTGCAGAGAAGTGATGGCTATTCAAAGCTGGGCAGCTCTTTCTGCTGTTGCAGGAGAGTAGTGCAGATGGAAGAAAGTCACACAGAGGTGGCAGAGCAACGCTTAGCTGCAACCAGGGTGCCCAAGGCCACTTTGCTACTAGTGAGGTGCTGGATGCGCTCCAGTCTTTTCAGTGCCTATAGGCAGTGCAGGCTTGAGCTGCTGTTGGATACTTTCTGGGCTCCTAACTCTTTCTGACAACAGCACTGACTGGAACAGTGTGACTGCTGTGACATTACGAGAGGAACCTTGTTATATTTCAGTCTGATGGTATTTTTAAAAGGTGAATGCTACCCATGTTGTAAGTGGAGAAGAAGCTATTGCAGACCTGTTTGCTGAGTGAGGCTGCTGCAGGAATGCTGATGAGCAGTAGTCTGTTCCTTGCTGGGGATGCAGAGAGCTACTGATAAGCTGGAAGGAACTCACAGGGAAGAAAAAGATGATACCTGGAAGAACTTATAAATAGGGCTGTGTATTCCAATGAAGACCTCAATAGTAACTTGAAAACATGACAGCAGCCTCATGCTTTGGAAACTGCAGTCTTGGATGGGCCCTGTTGCTGGTAAATCCTAGGCTGCTGTTCTGCAGCAGCTCTCAAGGAGCTGGGTTGGCTGAAGCTAACATTTGTTGTAGGGCTACATCACAGCCTGCTTATTCAGACACTGTATAAAACCCCAGTAAGAATGTCCCTAGGTGAGAGTGTAGGTAAAATGGAAGAAAAGACAGATACCAGGAGGGGTAGTGATGTGCCCAGGCTCACATCACAAGCTGCTGATGGTTTATGCAGCAATTTAGTCCTTGCTACCAGATCTGGCACTTTGCCCTTTGGGTTACCTCCTTTTTTCAGCCTGGGATGACTTGTTTCCAAGTCTGTGAAATTACTACAGGAAGGTGTGCTACTAGTTTAGTGGGAGCCATTCCTTCTCTGGGCATCTTTGAGACTACTATCCTTGTCTTCAAGTATTAAAAATAATGTTACAAATTTCACTTCCTCACCAGTTTTTTGTTTTGTTCATTCTCTTCTCTTCTGTTTTCAGTATTGTCTCTTGGTCATGAATTTACACTGCTGGAAGAAGCGTTTACTGATATCTTTGTGTTAGTCTCTTTTCTGCTTTGGTTTTCATGTAACCTTCCACTCTTTCAAGGTGAAAGCTGTCATGATGTCTGTGCATTATAAATATTGAGGTGAGATGTATGACCAGATCATCTAATCCACTTTTCTGGTATTGACAAATTGTTTCCTAGTGAGATGTCTGATTTAGTTCTGACATTCTCAAAGCAATGGACTTCTTGCTATTTCAGTGGTCAGCAACAGTTTTTTTTTTCCTCACAGTCTTTTTTTTTTTCCTTTCTTCCTGCTATCCCCCCCTTTTTTTTTCCTTTCTCCTTAATAATGGTCCTTTGCACAATGCTTGCCCATTTGCTTTCTTTCTTGGCGTTATACTTTCCAAACATATGTTTGAGGTATGGCACATTTTGATGCTTTACCAATGAGGTCAGTATTAGTATTCCTAGTTTAGAGGTGAGGAAACTGAACCACAGAAAGGAAACTATATCACTAAAAAGCCCTGGTCTGAATCCCCAAAACCTGGTTGCCAATTTGATGCTGCCAATCTGTCCCTGCTTTTTCTGATATAGCTGCTCATCTCTGATATATTCATTCAGGTATATTCATTGAGTCAGCCCCTTTGGCTTTACTGCCATGACTGCTGAATCTGTACACTGTCTTTCCGTGCTGATGTGAAGACTGGATGTGTTAAAGACTCACCTTCCTCAGGAGGCTAAGCTACATCTTCTTGACAGTGGAGACAGGGCATCCTGGTGGATTGTGTAACTATGCCATGACAAGCCAAGCTGAGTCCTGGTCAGGCCTATGCCATGTATCATCTTCTATTTCGAAATTCTGCTTCTCTGTGATAATGTAAACTGGCATTGTGTGATCTTATTGCTGTTTGTTTTACATCAATACTTGGAAATCCATCTGAATCCATCTTCTACCTCGCAGGTCAGCAGGTGCATCCAATGTACCTTTCTCAGGTGTATACAGTCATGGAGAACTTAATCTTTTGCTGCAGACCCAGAGCATGGGTTGCAGTATCAGGCTGGGCTTGTATCACTGCCACTTGTCCCCATTTCTGAATAGGAAAGTCAAAGCTGACCAGATATTATGACAGCTTCAGTGCTCCTTTTGCTTCTAGAAGTGGGTATGACTTGTCTGTTTTAACCTGAAGGAGGGGTGCTTACACTCTAGTTAATTATGTGACTTCAGTAGTATCTCAAAACTGCAGTCAAGGTCTAACGTGGTGTTGTATATGAGGGAGCACAGTGAACTTTTCTGTGTTCATTGACAAGTTTGTCTTTGGCACCAGTTCAAAACTCTGCTGGTGCCAAGCTTGTCACTAGTGCTAATGATTCATTACTGCTGTCCTGCTAGCATGGAGCTTTCTTTTCAATTTGGGTTTTTTAAGTTACTTACCTAAAGTTGTCCAGTGGTCAGTGAAAGAGAACTAGAATTCACACACGGCTGGATCTTTTCCTTCAGTGTAGTTTGTGCCTAGATCATTAACTAAATTGGACTTCAGACTGACTTTATGCTGGCAGAACATTATTGTCCAACTTGGTCTCTGTCCTTTTTCCAATGAATGGCTTAAAGTGTGTTATCCTACTATGCCTGCCTGCTCTTTCCTTCCGTCCCAGGTGGGAGTAACCTTGTAAGCGACTCTGATTAGCACAGATGGCTGTCTCTCTTGTTGTTCCAGCCCTCCCAGCAGCCTGCTCTGATCTCAACAGATGGAATGAGCTTGGTGCTCTAGTGTTAGGAGCTGCAGAGGACATGTGTATGCTTGGTGGCAGCAGCAGACTGAGTCACTCAAATATTTATGGTGTTCTTCCTGTTGGAAAGATTAATGTGGAGATGAAAAGTAAAGTGCAAAAAAAATTGCTATGCTGCAGAAGTAACTGTGGTTCCCAGTGAGGAACTATAAACAGCAAAACTGTGGAGACTGATTTATGAAGAACAAAAGAAGGAGGAATTCTGCAGAGCTCAGCTGAAGGATGACATCTGCTAGGTCATGAGGAAGTCAAACCGCTATTTGAAGTGGGGCACAAGGAGGTAGCCAAATTCAAGGGAACAAAAACAAGTGTACAAAATGCTGGGTGGACATTGCAGAAATGTTCTGTGCAGTGAGACCTTTCTTCTGCTTCCTGAGGGGAGTAGGAAGGAGTCCCAGCACTCTAGATAAATTGGTTTTGTAGTGAATAAAACAGGGCTACACTCTGTGTTAGAACTCAATGTCTGCGCAAGGGCGTAGCAAGGGAGCAAATGTGGGCTCTTCAGACCTCAGATCTGGCTGTGCAAAGGCAAGTACTTGCTTTTCTGCCTTGGAGCAGGTGTGTGAAGAGCAGCAGGTAGACACTGCAATTCTTTGTCCTAAAGCATCTCCATCTCTACTGCTTTTGATGAAATGGGGGAATGACAGTAGCTCCTCTGGCTTTTTTGTGAATCTCCTTTTTCTTTCCTTACAGCCTGAGCCAGTTCTGGCTGATGTAAGCTGCAGGTTCTTTCTCATTCCTGGAAGCTTCTGAGGGGATTAATGTTAGACTGGAGCTCGGTGCCTAGGCTTTCTTCACATGACAGATTAGCTTGAGGATTTGGAAGGGAAGGCATATGACACACACTTCGCGAACAAATTCTAGGGATCTAGAGTCAGGTTACCCTGTGTGCATATGCCTGCATCTCTGAGGTGGTGAAGATCATACTCCTTTAGCTCAACCCTGCTAGGAAATCTCTCAGTCCCTAGTTTCCTTGGAAGAGCTTCAGCTCTGTTCCTTCCCACAAGGTAATCAGTGCAGTCATATTGATTCACTGGGTGAAATAGGCTTTGAATATCAGATAATTTACCACCCAGGTGGAAATCAGCAGCAATGCCAATTAAGACAAAAGGTTATCAAGCTTGAAAGCAGTAGGAAAGTGGAATGAGACACAACCATTTAACAAGGAAGCATTTATGATTTTTGAAGTATTTTTTCCTTCCTGGGAAGCATCCTAGAGCAATACATGATAGATCAAAAAATAACAAAATGCCAGAAGATAAAAAGATAAAATTTTGGAGAGTGATGTGCAATTCCCCTCAATACAGGGCAATCTTAGTCTCATTCAAACACTTCTTTCAAGTTTGATTTTTCTTCTTTCCCTACTATAGCCCTAGTTGACATAATGTTGTCTTCTTGGTAGTTTGGCTTCTTACTTTTGATTAAACAAATTAATGCACTAGATGAGCAACCCAGACACATTTCCAGATATCTTTTTCGTTCCTTATTGATTCCTGTGTAGAATACACCATTCACATTCAGTGTCCATGCAGAAACCTGCATTTTCTGATCTCTTCTCATTTTAGAACATGTTTTCTTGGGGATTTCCATGAGTATTACTGAATTCTGATCATGCAGGTACAGAAGCAGACCATACGTTCTGCACGTGTTCTGTGTGCAAACACAGAAGCTGCTGCACTGGTCCATTGTGAAGAGCAGAACAGCTGTCTCCTACAGGGCCTAATACATGTTCTTTAGAAGTGGTTATAAAACCCCATTCTCTATTTAATGACTTGGGTTGGATCAGTGGATAACATTTTTTTTCATACCCTGTGTGGAGAGCAGCTTTATTATCTGAAGTAAGAGAACTGAGACCAAGCTAGGATTTTATCATTACTGGTGTAACAATACTTGCACTGCCTCATCACTCAGTGATCTCTAACCTTTTGTTGGCTTTTACAAAGTTACTGTACTGCAGTAAAAGTTACTGCTTTTAGTTACAAAGTTAACTTTGTGCAAAGTTACAAAGTTACTGTACTGCAGTCACATCCCATACTACTCATTTTTCTGTTTTTCTCTTTTCATCTTCCCAAAATCTCTAATGCATAAGGTTTCTTCCAGTTTCTGCCATGTAATCTGGACTTGGAGCCAGACAATCTTAATCTGTGGAGGACTTTGAATGATATTTTGCTGAATTGGGCTTTTTCCTCCATTGTTCTGTAAAATGTTTCGCTAGGTCACTTACTCTCTTTTCTAGAGGATGCTAACACTTGATAAGGGAATCATCCAGGTAACAAGTCCTGGGACTGTCTACCCTCCTACTCTTAGTAGTGTTACAGAAATTTGCAACTGGCCTTTGCCAGCCAAGGAGAGAGGCTAGGATACAAATTACACGGGTAGATATTTATTCATGCGCATGAGGTGTCCCAGCCAAATTGGGGCACACCAAATGTGGTTTTACACAGGGTTCTTATACCCTTTAAGCGTTCAGGTACAACACAATTTGACTAATCACTAGCACCCACACTACCGATTACTAATCATAGTAAAACTTTTCAAAGCAACTACCTTTCTGCAGTATTCTTTCTGCTTGTCTATTGATCCAGATGTCCCTGGAGTCAGTTTTGCTGTAGTTACTTATCTACGATGCCAGATGAAGCTGAGAGGGTTTCAAAGATGGGTTAGAGGGGCTAGGGTGCTGGCATTATCTTGGTTGACCAGGGCTATTTTTTATCCTTCATGGACAGCTTTAAGCTTCCAAGAAGCAAAGCCCTTGTTTTCAGGGCCAGGCTGTACTTAAGGTTGTTTTACTTAAGCATGAACAATATCAATGTCTCCAAGAAAATTCCGCTACCTCATCACATTGCAGTGAACAAATATATATATTAACAAAGTTAATACACCATCATACTATAAAGACTATATAATAGTCTTTATATATATAAAAATATATTTATTTGATACTATAATTAGGGAAGGGTATTTCCATAACAATCAATTAGTTTAGCATTTTTTGGAGAAACTTTTCCAGTGGACTCTGAGGATGATGTAATTTTCCTATCAATTGTGGTGGCAGATTTTTGTGACTTTAGTCCACGACAACAGTGTTGAAAGTTCATATTTTTGTACTAACGCTGACTGTGCTGCTTGTTTGTTGTGCTTTTTATAATTGTCTTGCTACCTAGCACGTTATATGATCTTTCCTCTTATTACATAGCAAATAAAATTATTTATATCTTTACCTACATTTGATGGGTGCCTATGGGACAATGCTAGCTATATATTTTGTCTTTCTGTTATTGATAAATGAACTCGTTTATTTGGTTTCATGTGCTAGCAGGAGTTGCTCCTTCTATTCAATGATGTATTGAACAGATCTTGGTAATATCAAGAAACCAAATATAATCCAGATAGGTTTTGGAATATTCCGTTATATTTCTTACTTGCTTGTAGTGATCTCATCCTCTGTGGACTGTGACCCAGTCCATACAGAGAACCGTAGAGTTGTTACATGCTCTTGCTAAACTCCAGCTGGCATTGAAGACCACTGACTGATGTCCCCATCCCCAAATATGTGTTCAGTGGTGCACAGTCCTTTGGGGCTTGACTATTTTTGCTACTAACCCATAATATACTGTAATGTCCTAGAGATTTCTTTCTTTTAACATGCTTTTAAAGATTTCACAGGAACTCCTTAGCATTTTTTGCAAGAGGTGCTTGCTGCTTTACACTTTGTCAGTAGTCAGCAGTGGTGCAGTTGGCATGCGAGCTCCCTGTCCTGAAATTTGGCTCTTTCTTTCTGGTAATCCTTTTTTTTTATAAAGGAGTAATGTGTGCCTTCCCTCAACATTACACTTGGGCAGGTCATCTGTCTTTGGCAGCTTTACTATGAGGCTTCTTCCCCAGTGGCTTCTCTTTCTTGTTCTATACTGGTTTCAAAGTGCAAGGGAACTCTGGAGAGATTTTTCTGTCACTTGCCTGAAGCATCTCTCCAGCTGCTTTCCTATTTTTGTGTTTAATAATGGAATTTCCTCTCAGCGTTACAAGTTAATTATACAGAAGCTCTAAATATTTCAGTCTATGTTACTGCTTTGCTGTCTTCTCAGTGCTCTCTTGAGCTTGCATTGAGGAAGAGGAGAGGTGGTTTCTATCTTCCTATTTCAGATATTTGTTTCAGCTGTCGCTCGTTTGGAGGGTTGTTACTCATTTGGAGAGTAATTGCTCATTTTATTCCCAAAGCTACATGATATAGCCTTTAATGATATTTATAATTGGAAATTAAAAATTAATGAGGACAGAGGGAGTCTTCCATGCTGAAAGTATGAAACTTGTGACATATGAATTTCCTGAAAGAATAACTTTTAGGGATCTTATTTCAGATGTGAATCACATATTGCTTCCTATTTGGATATACATTTACTAGAAAATTTGCCTGTTGTTGAGTCTTTATGAACTTGAAGATCGGTTTGTACCAAATCATAAAGTAGGAGTGTTAAAACATTATTCTTCAGCTGAGATACAGGACTGTACTCTGTGTGTGTTGCATGCCTTCAAACATAGGTTATGAGGTGATCACACTTGTTTGGAGTATGATTGCTGTTTGTTATGAGCTCACTGCAGTAAATTCCTGTAGTAATACCTGTGGGTTGTCCAGAAATTAAGTTGTGAATAATCTTTTTCTTGTGCTGTTCCCAGAGCACATGTCTGATGCCTGTAGTCCTGTATCCAGTTCTGGGGAAACTGAAGATTTTTAAGAACCTCTGTTCCCTCTCACTCCCAAGCCAAAGCAAAACACGAGATAAAAATCTAGTGGAGTATTTTGGGCACTGCTGATAGAAGAAATTTCTGGCAATCCAGGGAGACAGCTACTTTTCATGAGATGTCAAAATCAAGGAAGTTTATTCAAGTGTTCAAGTTTGGCTGCTTTTTCAGACCCTTAAAGATGACCTTGTACCTTCTAGCTTTAAGTGTATTAGTACTCATTTATGGCATCCTTACCAACTAGAAGAACTGAAAGTTGGACCAAATGTGAAGTCAGATCAAAGGCTCATGAGTCAAGAATAGCTGACACTTTTTCTGAATTCTTGCACTACAAGCTTAATTTGCTCTGGGCTTTTTTTATCTCTTATGTCACAGCCTATAATAATGATTTGGCTGCTGTAAGTTGCTTGATTTCTAGCTCAACTAATGTTGAACAAACCAGAACAGAAGGGGCTTCTTTCTCTTTGCTGTTCTGTCTCTCCTTTTGTGTTAATTAGAGGATATCACATCAGAGCTTTGCTCCCATATTAACTTCCATATGATTGCAGAGTGATTTTTTTCCAGGTCTTTTTTTCCCTATGCTGAGTTGTCCAGCCTTTGCCACATTAAAAACATGAACCTTAAATAGCCACATTTGTTAGCTATGCTGTGGTATTGCTACTCACCCGCTGTAGCAAGGCTGCTGCTGTTGCAAGGCTGTGGGACCCCACACAATCACGAAGGACTTTGCCCTCTGTTCGCATCGAGGCAGCACCCACCCTTGTTCACAGCCTCTCCTCACAGCTCCTTTCCATGACAGCAGTGATGGCCAAGGGTCCTGTATTTGGAGGTCAGGAGGCAGGTTGTTCACCATCCTGAAAACAGGCCTGTGGACAGAGAGTTATCAGTGCAAAGGTAACTTCTTCCACTATGCTCTCCCTCCACCAGTCTCTTTTTCCATAGGCAAATAAAACCGAGACGGTCCTCAGATGTGCAGCAGCAGTGTGTCCTGGCAGGTCAACAGGGGAGAGGTGATAGAGAAGAGCGTGAAAACTTGGGAGACAACCTTACCTAACAAAAGTGAGGATGGTGCACAGCATGACACAAGTAAATTTTTGTGATGGCTTTTTTTGGGTGACTTGAGGAGACACGGGGAATCAGCGGGCCAGTAAGTCACAGCTAAAACACAGGAGCATGGTGCAGGACAGCCAAAGCACCTTAGGGGCTGGTGGACCCCAACCAGAGGTACAGACCTGTTCAGCAAAGAGCTGCCTCTTCCCCTGCCTTCAGACATGCCAGTGCTGAGGACCTGGCTTTGGCCCCTAAACCCTGTCTTGTTTCAGAGGGAAGCGGGCGCCCCAGCATTCAGGCTTCTTCACACCCACAGCAGGTAGCTTGTGCAGGATTTGGCATCCTTCTTTGTTGAGCAATTCCTCCTTGGAAACCTGGTGAAGGAGGTGTTTCAGGTCGGTGCTCAGTGCAGCAGACAAGTTAACAGGGATCTTCCCCTCCCGACCATGCTCAGGGCCAAGGTTCAGCTGCCTGCGCCGGGGTGCTTGTCCTGGCAGCGAGGGGAGGCCAGTGCTGTGGCATACAGCTGATTTCAGCTCACCGAAACTCAACAGAGCTGGGCTGGCAGGGTCAGTGCTAGAAGTATTGAAAAAAGGGAGTAGGAAGCCCCAAGCACCAGGTTCTGCCTTTACCTCATATCGATAAGATGCAAACATGGTCGTAGTATCGGATTTCCTCTGTCCTTCCGTGACGCCTGCTCTTCTGGTTACCACACAACTTGACTTTATCTGTCTTCCATTGGCCAAGGCCAGGCAGTGCCTTACCTTGTTGCTTTGTTATGAGAAGCATCACAATTTCTGTCTTGCACCGCTTCATACTTAGGAGAGAAGAAAACGTCTCTGCCATCTCCCCTCTCCCACACCAGCATTCAGTTTTGCCTTTCTGGGTTCATTATGTGCTTTGTACCTGTAATTCTGACAGAGGCTCAGTGTCTCTAGGATGTTCTGTGAAACAAAATGGTCTGGGAGCAGACCAGATTTCAGTATCTGTGCTGTTTAACAGGTACCTTCAAGTGATATTTTGTGCTTTTGATTCTTGCTGTGTATGACTGCAATCTCCACATTATTTTCAATGACTTGGGAGAACAAAATACTTAAAAGAGTTAGCAATGAACTAATTTTGAATACCACCAAAGCAAGTAATTTCCCTACTGATTATCGCTATATTAAAATGAGGTGGAGAAAAAGTTGTTGACATGAAGGTAGGGATGATAATTTCTGGCAGAATAACAGAGTAGATCTGTTCCTTGGGCGTGGAAAATAAGGGGCATGTGAGGGAAAAGAATAATAATTTGGAGGAGGTTTGTCACTGAAAGGTGGAAGGGAAGAGTGAGCAGAGTGCCCCCATGCATGGAAGCTGATTAGTTTTAGGAAGACAAAATGTGTTTGTGGTCATGACAGAAAAAACAGTGTCAGAGTGATGATTTTGGAGGAATGTCATGGCAATGGGAAACTTGTATGACTAAGGACAGGAGATGACTCTTTTGAAGAGAAGTGTATGTCCAAAGATTGAAAACAGTTTGAAAAACAACAAAGTAGGGAAATCCTAGGGCAATCACACCACATCAGGTTACTGAGGTTTATTAACTTCATTTAATTGACCTTCACTGCTAGGAAATATCCTGCTTCTCATTCTTGTTTAACTGTCCTGTAGCCCTGGGTGAGTGTCCTGTTGTTGCAGAGCAGGGAGGAGTGCGTCTATCACAAGGACAGCATGCCTGAGCATGACCTGCAGCTTCTTGCTTGCTCTGCAGACTTGTCATGTATCTTGTAGCCCCCAGTGGCAGGGGGTGATCGTGTGTTGCCCACTCAGGTTGATCAAGGTAAGTCTGGCCTCAGCCATTTGTGTTGAGCCTTATAGTGTTTGACTGGGTAACTGAAGACTCTGTACAGATTCTGAAGGGCTTCTCTGTGGCTTTAGGCATTGAGTCACATGAGGATGCTTACTGAAAAGGTGGGTACCAGCTGACATCCTGATCCTGAGAGCAGTGATATCTCTGGCAAGCACGGTGCGATAGGACCACAGTGCTAGAGAGTTTTCCTATATGGATAGGTTTCTGAAATACTTGTGGAGTGTCATGGGGTAATGTAGGGTGCAGCCACAAAAGCCACAGGAACAACCCACTCTATGGCTTGACTCTATTTTTATTCAGGAAAACCACTCTATGGGACTCTGGAGCTTTTTCTTTCTTAAGTTGCTCATAATAAATGGATGAGCTGAAGAAACAACAAGGCATCCTTCAACATAGTAAAACAATAGCGATCTTGCATCTGATAAGGGGCAGTACTAAAATAGCAATAGGTGCTGTATTCTACATGATGACGGGGCTGTGACAAATGTAACTTGCTAATCAGATCCTAGCAATAGGCTGATTTGAAGGCGCTGCTTCACGGTGATAAGTATTGACTGGTTAGGGCTTCCTGAGCTTGGAGACATGGTAAGAGATAAGTTTCATGTGAGAAGAGCGGTGATATACTCGTTTTTACAACCTCTCTGAGGAAGTCCTGTTTCAAACATGTGACCCACAGCCCAGGGTCTGCACCCAGGCATCGTTTACCTGGGAAACACAAACTGGAAAGCTGAGGCATGCTGAGCAACAGAAAGTTGACTCTCATTCCTGGGTGTGTGTATGGGGTTTATATAGAGTGGGTCATCTTTATACAAGGATATGGGGTCACCCAGGGAAGATGAAAGTAATCCTTAGTGGAAACGGCTTCTAGAAACTGAGAAGGGTGTGCTCACCTTTTCTCCTCTGTCAACAGCAAGGCTTTCACTATTTCAGGGAAGTGGCTGTTTGTTTTCTTTCTTTCTTTCTTTCACTGTGGTGGATTTTGCCTCAGTACTGAGGTCTCAGCCTTAAATCTCCAAGGCGCTGTGAATAGTAGGGTATGCAGTGGATTGTAAAATTACAGCGGTGCCAAAGACACAGAAGAGTACTCATTGGACCACTGCTCTGAGACACTGAATTGAGAGACAGAACCAGAAAAGGAGAACAAAGGGCTTCAGATAAGATGGGAAGAAAAGTGACTCCAAGCCACTTCTGTCACTTCTGCTGGCTGGCTCATTTAATCCAGCAAGTGTCTCACAGATTACTTTCTTTTCTGTATCTAAATATGAGCATTGCTGGCTAAAGACCACCTTGTTGTAGAGCCTGCTCCCATCATGGCAAAAAAAGTAGAATGATGCATGAAAAATAACTGGGGATCCTCACGTTGGTTGTATGTCTGGGAAAATCATGGCTTCCTGTGTCACCTTCCATATGTTTGCCTCTTGAGATACCTCTGTTCAGACAGGTGATAGCTGGCAAGAAAAGCCTCATCCAGTATCACATTATGACAGCTTTTCACTAACATAGTGTTTATATCTCTTTGAAAATGGATGAAGAAAGTGATCCTAGGAATTGCAGAGAAATGACCACCTGATACAGGGCCAGATCATCAGGATACCTGCAACCCCAAATGCGTTAATGTCTTCATGGATATCAATTCCTCTTAACTTCTTTCCATCCAGTTGATCTAATTAGTCATCCATTGGTCTTGCAGCTCTCCACAGCAAAGCCAGCAGGATACTGAACACGGGGAGATGCTTCTAATCTTTTCTTTTTGCAGTTTTGCATCCTTCTGTGTCATACTACATGCTTGTAGCTAGTTGCTTGAATAGTCTTCAGCATGAAACCAAGTTAATTGTGTGCTGATTCTGGAGGGTCTAGTTGGTTAATTGTCTGCAGACTGATGTGGGTCTGGTCAGTGGTACTCTGTATCTTCACTAGCAGTGTGGAGAATGAAAGACAGAGTGAGCTAGGGAATTTAGGTGATCATGGTAATTTGTTTCAGTTGGTGAAAACTGTTGAGGTTTGTTAGACACTCCAGGAGGAATTAAACATCTTGGCAGTGCAGTGAGAGATGAAATTTGACATGGATAAGGCTACAATAATGCCCATTGGCACAACAGTAATCCAAGTTTCTCTTCACCTGCCTGGGCTTTGAATTTGCAATCTGCTCAGAAGGCAGAACATTAGGATAGATGTTATCACAGACAGCTTAATGAAGTGTATAGCTGCAGTTTTAAAAAGGGAACTGAGCTGCCTGCATGTTTGAAAAAAA
>VZTL01027841.1:17854-32980 GCA_013400535.1 Scopus umbretta | reverse complement strand
AAAAAAAAAAAAAAGTAGTAACATGGTGAACTCTGATCATGGATATTCTGGTACAAAGTTAATGAACACACACCACAAAATTAACACTGTGGTTGCCTCCTGCAGAGAACAAGAGCTCAGCAGGTCAAAAAGAATTATCTCCTTGCATGGGTATTAAAAGTACCTCAGAGTAAATAGCATGAGAGAAATACTTAGAAGGCTATTCCATCTGTATTCTTCAGAGGCATACACTAACTTCTCTTTGGGGCACGGAAGAGAGTATTATGGACACGGTTATTGTTTCTTAGAGGTTTTTTTTTTTTACATCTTTCCTTTGAAGCATTAGTACTGTCTGCTGCCAGTGGGACAGAACATTGGAATGGACTTCAAGTCTGATCCAACCAGGAAATAAATTGTTTCCTTAGCAAAATTACAGTGATACGTAATACAGTGCTCTGTCATATCAGTAAGCTCTGAGATAGTGCTTAGTGTTGGTCATCCCTCCTTTAAAGAAATGCACTGACATCTTGTTAAATGCTAGATCTGTGAAACTTTGTGCTGAGTTGGACAATATTTAATTCAACAGGAGATAGCTTCAGAAAATTTAAAACTCAAATGCAAGATGTGAGGTTTTAAAACAGCCTGGAAAACTCTGCACTCCTGACAAGAGTAAGTTTTTGGCTACCAGACTGGCCTCCCTAGGAGCGAGGCACAGCAGAGTATGGGAAAAGCATTTTGACCTCTTAAGGTGAGAAGCATAAGGATGTACCAGGAAATACAAGAGCCAAGGGCAAACACTACATTTGCAGGTTGCATAATGCGCTTAAAGTTTACAGTGAGTATTTTAAACCCATAAAAGTAGGAAATACAAACGTTTTCAAAACATAGTTCTCCCCTTACAAATGCACAGGGTAGACAATACTGCCTTTTCATAAGGTGATCACATGACACTGGGTTTTAAGTACTTTGCTTCTTGATTTGCCTTTTCAGTGCCAGGTTACAACCCAAACACTTTTTCCTGGAGCTGTAATCATCTGGGAGCCATTCTCGCACCAGACGGCACAACTTTGGTTTCTATTTTTTCCTCATTTTGCCAGTCTGGATTTGTTTTTGTTTTGCAAGCATTATTGTGCTGGGAAAAGGTGTTGTTCAGACAGTCTAAAGGTGAGATTCTCCTCCTTGCAGGCTATAGCAGCACAGGAAGAGCCAAGGTAAATTCCCAGTCAGCACACCTGGTGCCTTACTTGTAAGACCTGGGCATGGGAGAAGAGTTCAGTCACCAGGGCCTGGTCAGTCCTTGGGCTGGTAAGTGCATTATGGGGCCTGCTGACATGACCATTTCACGGTATGGACTCATAGGCATAAAACTGAAGACAATAATTTCACAAGGACCCTTGGAATCTCAAGGGTTTCCCATCACAGATCTGGGGTCTGTTCCTGCAGAGTACCAAGGTGAACATGTCAGGTCTTTTTGCTTTCAGCCTGGAGCTACCAGTGTTGTGCAAGTTGGTGCTGGTTGGGAATTTGAAACACCTTGTGTCATTTCTTCAAAGTTTAGCTTGCATTCAGTGGTCTGGCTGGGTGCTCAGATGGCTTTACCTCAGAGCTTGTGCAAAACACGCGAGGGCCAGATTTTGCAAAAGAATCTCATGCTTGGCTGTTCCCAAAGGGGACAGTGGGAGTTGTTGGCTAGTGAGCACTTTCAGTGAGGGGCACCACTATGACTGTTCTTCATGGTATTGACCTAGTATCCATCCAATTCCTGAGACACTAGCCTGATGTATTTAGTTGTTTTTTTTGAGGAGGGAAAATATGGAGAAACTTGTTCTCTCAAAGTCTTGTTATATGCATTTATCACCGTAGTTTGCAAATTACATGCCTTCTATAAAGCAGCTGCATAGTATGTTCCTTGAGTCTCAGCCATCATTTGTTGAGGAAACAAATCAAAGACTGTGACTAGATCCTCAGCAGATGAAAAATGGGATTTAAAGCCAATCAGTTTTTGCTAGCTGAGGACTTGACTCCTGCTCTTTAAGAGCCTGCTTCTTTCTTTTTTCTTTTTTAGCATTTCTTGTGATGTGAGACAATTATGAAGTAAAAAGACATCCAACTGTTCTCATATATGACTCCTCCAACATACAATTGAAGGTTGAGAAGGAGGCATAAATAGTGTTTGGATGGGGAAGCAATAAAGCTTTGTCACCTGGCTATTTGCTATTGTCCTATAATAGAGCAAGGACTTTGAAATCTGCTGCTGCCATAGAGGAGTTTTGCTCCTCTAGCCACAGCTGTAGTCTCATCACTGTAGAGTGAGGCTATGGGTATTTTTTCAAGTGTTCATAGGACTGTCACTGAGTACAGGATACTCATCACTGTGTTCAAGGCTGCGCTACAAGCAGTGTCTACTCCTTAGTGACTCTCAGTGCAATTGAATTCTGAGAGGCTGCTGTTCTTTTTGAAAAGAATACTTAATTGTTTAAAAATGTAATAGCATCAGCCTTTACTGATTAAACCCATGGGAGTGGAGGTAAAGAGCCACAACTGTGCCTCTGAGCATACAAAGAAGGTAACCATGTATTTTCTGCAGAGGATCTTGGAAGTGACAGTAAAGATTAATGGGCTCCAGTCAGGTGGTATCTTGCAATTACACAACATTGCTCCTGAGTCACTAAGACCACCCGTGGCACTCCGTTTGCCCATGCATGTTGATACAGCCCAGCCCTAGGCTGTATTTCAGCAATAGAATGATCAGATGCTGTAGTAACTTGGGCTGGTTGGTGAAGTGTTATGTGTCTTATTAGCACTTCTATGGGTCACTGGTTTATCTAGCAATTTTCAAGATACTAAAGTAATGATCTAGATTTTATTTTCTCTTTCTCATTGTGCAACGTGTCATGCAGACCTGGCACTTCACAAGCTGTGCTAGTGTCCTATGACCAAATAAATGACTTCTTTCTTTGTTTAAATGAAAAACAAACCCAGTTATTTCTCTTTAGCTAGAATTGTATTTTTTGTGTTAAGTATGTGTTTTGGGGGAAAAAAAGGCAGGTTCTTAAAACAGCTAGTCTAATTTCTGTTTTGCTGAAAACTGTATATGCTTCCACCAAAACTCCTGCAGCTTGCACTGTGTAATAACTATCCCATTGGCAGGCTCAGATGAAAGTCCTGCTAACTGTATACAAATGGAAAAGGAACTGCCTGATCCTATAGTAGGAAGAATTCCAAGTGTTTTTCACTGGTGCTGTTACTTTAGAGATACAGAGGCAAACCCAGGATTTTTTACCATATATTTCTAGGCACTGCCTAAGTGTGTCTGCAGAAGAGCATGCCCTATTATTCCTATAGCAAGGTTGGATCCATGAGTCCAAGTTTTCCTGGTGTACAGCCTACAGAAGCTTCTTTAGGGAGGCTAAAACTCACATAAAAGCTATTAGTGGGGCAGCATTCAAAAGGCTTGCTTTGTTACAATAGGCAATAAGCCAATTTTGTACAGGAACTGAAGTCTTACTGCACGCATATACAGATGATGTTCAGGTGCTGTTGAGTGATGTCCATGCCCTGACAGAAAGCAAAAGCAAATATTAAGCCTAAACTTTTTTTTCAGGTGAGTATCAAAAGTGAGAGGAAGGAATTAAGCTGTGTACAGAGATTAACCTGCTGAAGTTCTGCTGAGCTATGCACAAAAATAAATTCTGAAGTTGTGGACTATCTTTTAACTGTACCAGAAAATGCTGTGTACCTTTTAGCATCCAAATACTTGTTTCATTAGTCAGGAGCCAGTGTCTACTAGGACATGTAGAAATGGCTTTGGCTACCTCTGCTGGGGAAGACATAGTAAGTCCAAGGAGCATGTGATTTGCCTTAAAGCCTCTAGTGCCCCCTTGCATTTTCAAAAAGTTTTATGTTTAAATGGGAAATCAGAGTGATCTGAAACTTGCAAGATCTCATGCAAGAGGGCTGATGGAAGGAATGGCCATCGTGATCTCTCTGCCACCTGTCTCGGGGTTTTGAATGTAGCCAGGCTGGCTGGTGTGCACTGCAATTGTTCTAACTCTGGGGCTGGCTGCCACAAAGTCTGGTGAGAAGTCTGATTGTTTGGAGTAGTTTATTCTGAGGCAGTTAAGTGGAAATTTGCCACTGTCCGCATCCTCTCTGTGTCCAAAATTTGACTGTAAGGGCTATTTAGACTCTCCCTTTACAAAGGATGTGAAAGTTTAACATTGATTTCTCAGCCAATACCTATATATATTTTACAGACCTGTATGGTGTTTCCACCACCTTTTTAGCTAAAGAGCATCTTGAAGAGAAGAGGCTTTATCTCTGGTTTTACTGGGAAAATTCTGACAGGAAAAACTCTCAGCTTTTTTTTTTTTCTTTTTTTTTTCCCCTCTCCTCTTTCCTCAGCCAACTAGTAAAGGATAAAATAGCAATCCAGACAAAAAGTTATTTTTTTCAGACATTTCAGATTTTTTTTGAGGTTCCAATTTATTTATTAATTTCTATTGAAATTTTACCTGCCATGGAATACAATTTGCATCCAGTACCTCAGCGATTTATGCACCCACACAATGGTGTTTTGGGCAATAACACATTTCATGTTGTTTTATGAAGTTGTTTGGATACCTGGACCAAGGGGGTGTGTTAGAGGAGACTGCTTGACTTAGAAGTGGCAAACAAGCCCCTTCATTTCTTGCTGTGAATTTTATGTGTGGTGACAATGCCCAGTAGTCACAGATTGTTTTATGGTGGCCAATGTGAAAAGAGTTGGTGTCATTAGTCAGGTCTGAATGGACTGGCACATAGGCATCCACCACCAGTGTTCAAGGTAAGCTGCTGTGACCGATGTAAAGGTCCACCTCCATTACAGACCCTCAGCACAGAGTCGCTCCTGTCCATCTCATGGTTACCTTTCACCTCCGCAGAGCCACCCTGCTGCAGGTTGTGCGAGCCCCAGAGGGAGGGGTAAGAAACAGTAGCCTTTGGCCTAGGTGTAGGGCACCACCGATAATGATGGTAGAAGAACCTTGGATACTCCTGCCTTTTTGTGGGTTTCCACAAAGACTGGTATTTTTAATTTAGGAAATGATTCCTCCAGGTCATGTTTCAGTATGGTTTATATTGCTACTTCTGCCTTGTACTTTTTCTGCTGATCAGCAGAGGATTTTAGTTTCTGAAATTTGTCATTGTCACTATAGTTCGCTCACAGTATGACCAGCTCTCTGAAATCGTAGAGCTGGGACCCAAAGGTGGGTGCTCCATACGTACTGGCCATTAATGCTTGCAGGAGTTTGTTCCTGTAACAGAAATGGCTGTATGAGGAGGGTCTGGGTCTCACAAGTGAAAGCATGGCTTGCTAAAGAGCACAGCAGTCTTGTGGCCAGGAAATAGTGTTTCTTCATGGTGTGAAATACGTGGTAGGGTGGGGGAAAATATATATGTGATGGCACATACTTGGAGGGGAAATGTTAGCCGAGTGGAGGGATGGGATGTGTGGGGACGGGTCTGTGTGAAGTGCACGGGGAGGAAAGGGTTGTGTGCAAGAAGGTTCATAAGAGTGCTGTGAATTAGTGAAGGAAAGAGTGGGCTTTGCTGCTGACAGCTTTGTGTGCTTAGTAATCCTTTAGCTTGCAGAGGAGGAGAAACGCGGAGAAGAGAGTGGTGTCACAGGGCTCTTCTGAGGTCATAAGTAACCTGTGGTTTGACGAGACTTATCTATAACCATGGGTGGCTGTCTGAATGGTTGGAGTGGAGAATATGCACACTGGTTCAGTTTCTTTCCCTTTCACTGGTGTCTGTAGTTTTTAAGCGGTAGCTTAGGGTAAGGCCTTTCTTGTGGAGGACCATGGCAAGATCTGAAACATTGACGCCAAACCATACACACTTCTTCCTTAGCATTTGGACTGTAGAGGATGTTCTCTGAAGTATGGGGGTTTCCAGAGGTTACAATTCAACTTCTGAGAGGGTGGTAATATCTTGTCTGGTGGCTTTGACCATTAGAGAGCAAGTAACTCAGGCAGTGAGTTTGAATAGCATTTGGATGCTCAACTAATCCCAGTTTCTGGATCCTGTGACAATTCTCGGGTTCTCTGTAGTCTTTTGGCTAACGCACTTCAGATTCTTCCGTCTTGCGGAGGTTCTTTCTGTGCGCTGTAGTTAGTAGGTCTGTGCTCTTCCCCTAGGACAGCTACACTTCACTGGGTTTGGACAGTGGTCTGTCAATGCAGTTTGCCTGGTTTAGAGACTTCTATTTTGCAGTTAATTGTCTAGTATCCAGAGTACAGTTCAAAAGCCAAGCTTGGCACTGACAGTCCTGAAGTGCTGCCTATCCCTGAAACTGCAGGCTAAAGAGCAAATAGCAAATTTAGTTGCTGGTAACTGCAAAACCTAATGTTTCTTTCCATTTCTTTTTGAAGGAAGGCCCAAGCATAAGTGCAGATGCCTGTGAAGTTTTATTTTTCATTGAAAAATAAGCAAATAATTCTTGCCTGTTCAGGTTAAATCCAGTTACTTGCCAAGGAATTCCTTGATCTTACAATGTGGTAGGCATACATGTTTACCTGGCAATGTATTCACAGGCATCTGGGGTGGATCTGTGGTGCCTGGTGCTCTGTGATATTTACCATGTTGCAGATAATTTGCTGGTCCCCAAAGTGCATCCTATGAAAGTCAGTTTGTAAGCTGAAATTCTTCTGATTTCAGGCTGATAGCTCAGCTAAAAGAAATGTCTTTGCACTGAAAGGAGCATTGAAAGTCCATGGATGGGGGAAGGCAAATTCAGGTGGTCCTATAAAGGACACATTGATATGATCCTGCCAGCTTCAGTGTGGTGAGTGCCATGGAGTCCCTTCTCTGTGACTGTGTCCTTCTTTTTCACTAACTTTTCAGTCTCTGATTCCAAGTAGGTCTGTGGCAAGCCCCCCAGATTTTACCTGTTGCTGCATGCAGACCTTTTCAAAACAGCAATAACTTTCCAAAGGATGAATACATGGAGGCAGAGGTGAGAGTTTTGTCTTTACTGCATCCCACTGGCTTAGAGGCATACAGAGGGAATGTGTGATGACTCAGTTGCTAACTGTAAATTGTGTGATAGCAAGACTTCAGAAAGTTACTGGTACAGGCAATTGTAAGTCCTTATTTCCATAGCACATTCCTAGGTTTGGGGGATGAAGGACAGTGATTCAGGGTGAAGGTGAATCAAAACTTGCCAGCTAATATAGTGCTTTCAGTTCTGCTGGTTTCTTTATGAGGATCTGGTACCTTCTGCTTTTGTTTCAGGTAGGCTTAGTTTTATTGTAACTGGTTATTTTTGTTGGCATGGGAATCAAGGGAGCAGCTGCAGGCTTTGTTTGCTCTGATTCTGAATTTAACTTTTAGCAAAGGCAATTTTGTACCCAGGATCAGTCATTTTTTTCCATCTATTTGTTATAAAACCAGAAAAATAAAAGTTTGTCAGTACAGAACTTGAAGGAATGGAGTCATATCATAGGATGAAAAGCCAAAGAGGATAAAATGCATTAGATACCAGATTCAATTATGATGCGACAGTGTATTTCCTGCCCTGCCATAGAAATGGATTGTGTTTCTCTGTTGTATAAAACATTGTAATCGTCTCTCACTTAAGGCTAAGGCTGGATAGAAAAATGTGATTTAATTCTTATGAGAAAAACCTTTCTCCTCTTACTCCCCAGGTCCTGGTCAGGAAGCAGGAGAGCAGCAAGAGGGGAGCTAGAAAACCTGTGTCCAGGTTGGATCTGGAGTCAGTGAAAGATGATAAATTTAGGACCAGTTGTGCTGTCACTTGTTTGCAAAGATCTTTTTTCAGTGAGAAACAGGAATGGGAGTGAATATGCAACGGTTGTAAGCTAAAATATTGTTAAGCTAGTTGTCTGTTCATCTGGCTACATCTTGGAAATACTTAACTGTAAGGTGTATTGCGACTTTACTGTTGGTGCATTCCCACTGAAAAGATAAGTGGTTATCTATGAGAGTTTCTGTTTACAGTAATATACTCTGCACGGTGGGGAGATAAAGGAAAGACAGGAAATTAAAAATATCTTTTTGGCTCATGAAGCCCCATTTGAACCCACAATAAATTGTCTGAATTCTGTGCTATCTTAAGATAGTCAGCCTTGTAACAGACTTTTCCACATTCAGCCTTGTCATAAGCCTTTTTGACGTGTTGCTTATGGTCTGCATAAGATGTATTTTGTGTATCTGAATTCTTGGTCATGTGTGTTTGATCTTTCAAGCCTATTTCAGTTCAAACTAACGACTTCAGAGAACATTACCTAGGCCCACAGAAAGTTTACTGTAATTGAATCAATTGACTCAATAACAGGAAGAAAAATAAGTATGGAGCATAGATCCAATACAAAAATAGGTAATACAAGGTAGGTAAATTCATCTAGGAAATGCACACGGGGAACTTTTCCTACTTTTGGTAACAAAGCTATTCTTCTGAAAGCCCCAGTTTGAAAAATCCCTAAGAACATGTCCAAACTTAAACAGGATACTGCCCTCTTACATTGAACAGCTTGATAGTCTGTAGTCTATAACAGGACACAATTCAAACTTGTCCTTTATAAACGTGGTATAACTTTAACATGTATGGTAAGGACAAGGACAAGCTTAGAAACATATAATGATGATGCTTAGCTGAACATTGCTGAGAATCTGACCCAGAGCTGGGTTATCGCCTCAAAAGCTGTTCCAAGTCCAGAAATAAAACTTCTTTCATTTGCATTTGGTGAAACAGTTAAAAGGTGATTTGACCATGAAGCAGATATGACATATCAATGGCAGTTTCTGCAGATGAATAACAAAGGTCTTTCAGAGTGCTAAAAATAGTCATAAACTATAGTTGTGAAGAGGCAATCCCTAGTATCCAATCTATAAATAAGTAAGCTAGGTTTATATCTTTCATGTATTTTAGACACTTTTGAAAGCAGAGGTAACAAGATCTGGAGGATAGAGCAAAGAATTGGGAAGTGACGGCTGTTTCCAGTCTCTGAGACCTGATTTATGGGACTTGCAGTAATCACAGCCATAGATTTGGGGGATTTTGCAGAACAGTGGTACTATTTTCAACCTTCACCAGTTTCAAAATGCAGTCAGCTAAGATGGGTGGGACATTTCAAAATGCAATCCCACCACTAGATGGGGGAAATAGTTATCTTGACAGTACTTTACAGTCCCCCTTATTAAAAGGAAAACCAAAAAAGCTTTACTGTACATGTTGCTTCTTTACCCTATACGCTGTTTTAAAGCACAGTTCACCTGACCCAGTGTGGATGCCTGCAGTCTGAGTGGGTCACCTGGACTCTCTTTACGTTACAGAGAGAACAATAGCCACATCAGCAGTTCATTTTCTCTTTTCCTAAAGTAGAACTCTATATAGGCAGCTGAATGACATTGTAGAAGTTCTTTTTTCCCCTGTCCTGGACTATAAAGGGGATCCTAAGATGTCTCTGTCTCCATCTGAGATGGAGACATCTTCACTGTAGATGTCAAAAAGTGGATGAAGCAAGCCCCACACCTTTTCTTCACTAATTGCAGCTGCTGCTTTTCACAATATTCCTTTCTGTGGAAGCACTGCTGTCTACCAGACTGAAAGATTAGGGAGCGCCTTCATCTGCCTTGCAAATCTGAAAGGTTTGGAAGAAGTCTATTTGTTTCTCTTTTACCATCTATCTCCTCTAAAACAGGCTAATCTCAGGGGAATACAGTTGCTTTGCCGATAGCATGGGGATCCCACTGTGGTCAGGTCTCTTGCCCACTGCAGGTTGCTTATTCTGTCTCATCAGCGTCACATATGCTCCATCTCTGTGGTTGTAGCTAAGGGAGACTTAGAGTAATTTCCACACCTACTCCCTTCTCCAGACAGCTTTCGCTTTAACTCATGAAAATGTACAAAAGTGGGGGGGGGGGGTGGGGGGGCTTAAAGATGGGTTTTTGGAGACAGTGTTTAGTTTTGTAAGACTTATGTCTGTTATGGTACCTAAACCAAGCTGTCAGTGTCCCCTCAGGTAGTTCTTCACCTTTAAAGAGATATTTTAGAGAGACTTAGGGCTTGATTCAGCCCACAGAGAAAACTAATAGCAAAGTTCTTCTGAGTTTCATTGGTAATAGATGAGGCTCAGAATTCAGTCAACAAATCCAGATGGGCTCCCGCATTCAATTTTTCCAGCAAAAGCATTTGCAATTACAGTTTATTTGGAAGCTGTTACATTGTAAAAAGCATAAAAATGCTCCCAATCTGCATTTCACAAGGCTGTCCAACTTGTCTACTTCCCTGATCTCTTCAGGGAAGTTCATGCTAAGTTAAAAGTGTACAAGTTATTGTGACCTGGGTTGCTGATTGTTTATCTTCATCTCTCTTCTGACAGAGTCCTAGGTAAGAATGGACACCATATACCTGCCAATAACTTCTAAATTTTGCAGAGGCTTCCTGTTTCCTTTCTAACATGTAAAAAATGAGGTTTTACTTGCAAGCAGTTCATGGTGAGAAAATTGTCAGAGATACACCTTTGTATTTAGATATTGCTGGTTTGCATTCAGTATTTTTTTTTTTCTTCAGAAGTGATTGACAGGAAGTGCTTCTAATGGTCCCGCAGGCTTCTGGTGAAAGTTGATTTCATATCTATGTGTACACACATATAAAGTACATACAAAATTTTGGGTGGCTCTGACCGAAGTGTTCTTGTTTGTGATGAATGGAACTTCAAAGTATAGCTCTTTTGGAAAGATACATAATCTTTTTAATTAAAGAAATAAATTGCTTTTGTTTAAAAGATACTTCTCTCAAATTGTACTTTTAAAATAAAAAACTAAAGTCTTTAATTTTGCAAATTTCAAAACAAAATAGTTCTGTTTTCTGAGAATCAAAAAGAATCATATATTTTCATCTAAATATGTGATTTCACAAGTATTATTGCTTGTCTTGAAGACTGCAATTCTGTGGAAAATAAGTACTGAAGAGAGAGGAAAAAAGAAGGAAGAAAAAAAAAAAAGAAACCAGCAGCTCTTACAATGCAATGAACAGTCCCATCAGGCAAGCCAAGGGCAGGTGTCATTACAAAAGGTGGGGTATTCGCTTCAGATACACCTAAAGCATGCTGACAAACAAGGGAATATTTCAGTTGCCAAGGCTGATAACCTTGACTTTTTATTGCCATTATAACTGTGGGGGGTTTTTGGGGGGATTTTTTTTGGTTTTTTTTTATAAGGTCCAGCTGAGAAGCTGGACATTTTTTCTATGATCAGAAGTCCAATTGAGAAGACTGTAGAGTCCTTCCCAACCTCCTGAGACAGGAACTCTGGCTGGTAGCATGCAGGAGTAGTGTTCCTCAGCTGTTAGTTTTCCATCACTTTTCAATTCTACTCAAGCTGGGAAAAAAACCCACAAACCAACCTTTTACTGGGAAATATGAGTTCAAAAGGAACAGTGAAAAAAATATGCTGTAGTTTCATGGTGGGAAGGTTGTTTTTCTACCTGAGCTATAATATAATGATACTTTTAAGCTTTTTATCATCCATCTCCCATCCAGGACAGGATTGCTCTTTGAGGCATAAATTCCTTTGTTCTGCCAGGAAGGCTCTGAATGAGGAGAGAAAGCGTGATTTAGGAGCTGACCTGAGAGCCAAGAGAGCTGCATTCAGTTCCTTGGACTGTTAACTTCAGCAAGTCGCTCCTTGGCTTTATGCCACCTATAAAATGGGATGAGAGACGTGTTTGCTTGCTTTTTGCCTCGCCTCTGTAGGTTATGGAGCATATGGTGCACAAATTGCCTTTTTCTCAGTGCCAAGGACACTGGTGACCCAGATAATGGTTGTGGCTTCTGATGCAAGCCATAAACAATAACAGGAAATGAGATTTTTGTCTTGCCTCTGTTTTGGAGAGACCTTGTTAAGAATTTCTTTGTGTTCCTCCACTTAATCTGTAAAGATACCCAGCTAATTCCCAAATGGGAGCTAGCTACTGTAAAGGTGAAAGGGGTATCCCCAAAGTCTCCTTCTTGCCCCAAGAAAGCTCCTCCTCACCTAACCTTGCCCTCTCAACAAGGGACTGCTTGTTTTTGTTGCCAAGACTGGCCCTTGAGTTGTGATCCCAGCAAGAAGGGAGGTAGCTTCACAGAGAAGAGAGGAGCCAGTGAGTGGTTGTGGTGAGAGTAAAGAAACGGTATGCATAAAGCAGCATAAATATTAGTGCTGGGGAGGATGTTGAGCAACACGGGAACACAAATAGAACAGACAGGAGTCATAGAGAAGAGGAGAAGGATTTGGAGGAAGCATGTGTGTTCAGGGTGAATGAAAAGCTACAGAGTCCTGTAGTTCATTCTGCTACTGGCAATGTAGTGATTTTGCTGAAAATTTCCACAAGGAAATGCTGTCTTTGAGCAAGAAACTGGGGTTTCCTTTGAGGAAAAGCTACCTGAAAAATTTCAGGTTAAATAGTATTTTGAAGAGAAGTGATGGTTTTCATTTTGCCTGGTCTTAAAATGCTTTTCTCTTTTCCTTGTTTATGAATAAAAAATATAAAACACAATTCTGTTTTAAATTGAAATGGAACAAAAATCGTTGTTCTACATCAAACCACAAGTGTAAGCGTGAAATGGGATTTTTCTTTTCTGTTCACAATTTAATGGCTTAATAGTTGTGAATAAAGGGTTTCTTCACTTGAATTTAATCAGTGGAAAAAACAGATGTTTTTTCCAGCTCATTTTTAACTACCGCTAAGTTGCAGAGAACCATTTAGGCACATATAACATTTCTTGACACTTAAGAAGATAAAACGTTTTGTTGGGAATGAGTGGCTGCAGTGCTATGCACTTATGACTCGCTTCTCAGGTAATTGTGGCTTGCATGGCCTCTCCCCTGCTGAATTTGAAGGTATAAATGAGGTGCAGAAGGACCACCGTACAAACATCACTGATAGGACACTGGGAAAATGGTGGCCTCCGAGTGTTACTGGAATCCTTCTGCTTTATCATCATCTGTCCTTATCTGCAGGGCCAGTTGTAGGTATAAGAGAAGAGGGCAGCTGCCCGAGGTAAGTAGGCTGCTGCGGGCAGTAAGACAGCTGCCTGCCTGGCCTATGCCAAAGCCCTGAAAGGCCAGGCTGCTGCCGGAGAGGTGTGAGCATGTGGCTGGCCCTGCCTGGGGCCACAGCTTCCTCCAACCCTGCCATTGGCCATGCAGCAGCTCTTCATCCCACGTAGTTCCCACCTTTCCCCATGGCAGGAGCAGCTTGTCCCCGGTCTCTCGTATTGGGCATCCAAACTGATGCGGTGTATAGGGATGAAAAGCCTTGAGCTGGTTCTGCTTGGCTGCGCAACAGACTCCGAGAGTCTGCTTCTCACTGCATTAGGCAGTGCTGAGGCATTCATCACCTGCAGCTGCTGATCAAAGAGGAGGGAGACTTTTCCTTGAAAATACCTCCCTGCAGATTAAACTGTCCACATTGCCTGAGTCAGTCTGATTTTTAGCAGACTGCCATGAATCTATGCGTGTCTTTCTCTTTTTAGAACAGTATCTTCAGCTTTCCTTTTAAGATAAAAAGCTAGAAGAAAGTCAAGCTGGCAGTAAAACTAATTCCTTATATGTATATACAATTTGCAAAAAATACTTTCCAGCAATGTTTGCTCTGTCAGCTGGAGAATAGAACTATTTTTTTCATTTACACTTTTTTTTATGGGCTCTGACATACCAGATACTCAGGATGAGAGTGTTAGCCTAGCTGTCTCTGGGTTGAAGTAATATACAAATGGTTCCATTTTTGGTGCAGATCTAACACCAGAATGGAAGTCTTTGAGATGTCAGAAAAGAAACTAATTATGGTCATGAGTTTTGAACTGCTACCCTGTCTTGACAAATGGCATTGGTAATTGGAAGCAGCAGCAGAACCCGTGCACTCTCTAATCATGTTGGAAAAAAATGTCATCTATCATCAAATAAATCTCTCCAAATGACTGTTGAAATGAGAGTTTTATGTTCTCTAGCGTTTGCTGTGGACAATGGAAATAATCATCCACAGCAAAATGAGGTATTGTGTTAGCATTATATATGTGCAGGAAGCTGTAAACCAAGTATCAAGGAAAAGGAATTAGAATTGAAAAAGTCGACTAGCATTTGGAACTCAGAGAGACATATATAACTTCTTGGTCTCCTGGCTGTCGGGAATGGAGGCCATGTCTCTCAACCTTAAAAACTACTTGGTGTGTACTTGGAGAGGATCTGGCAATGGTGGTGGTGATTTATTTTCTCTCTCAACCAACCCCAGATTGATGCAAAAGGGGGTTTTTAGACTTCGTGTCACAGGAAATACCATCCCTTAAGTGAGATCTGAAATTGAAGACTTAGCCTTGCTTTTTACCACTTCATTCCACTCATCGCCCCAAAGCTGTGTGTTTGCTGTAGTTTTGTTGCTTGTTTCTTGCTGTGGCAAGGTCTGATCTGTCCGATATTTCTTGTCTCCTCTTTTCCCACTGCTTTAGACATGAGTTAAGCTTGAATCGTTTTTACTTCAAGCTTCCCTCCTCGATGCTGCTGTTATCTCTGTATTAAGCTGAAGCCTGTCCACTTAAAGAAGCCCCTTTTGGAATTGAATGTAACAAGCAGTCTGGATGTCACCGTCACTTTCTGTGTTTGACACTGCTTTCTAGAAGATGGCTTAAGCTGGAGCTAAGTCCTTGTGAATTCAGTACATTTCTGTTCGTGTTCTTAGCTGTATAATAACAGCTGCCACATGGAGATCTGAGCCTTATTGCACCAGAAGGTGCACCTCCTGTGGAGAGACTCAATGTGCGGGAGTAGCTGGGAGAGAGTCCTTGCTCCATGACACTTGCAGTCATCTCTTCAATCTGATCTTGCTAATGTGAATTTAAAGGTTGTCTTGAGGCAGTATTTTTTGTGATATATAATATTTTCTGGCTAAAAGCACTAGGAAAGAATTGACTTTTGATCATGTTCCACTGAAGAAGTCCAACAGGAAAATTTCTGACTTGGGATATTTTTTTTCAGTGAAAAAATGTTGTTTGTGACAGTTTATGTGGAATGACTACTTCCCTCATGAATGGTTGCTTTTCATACAAATTACGTACATGGTGCTGCTTCTATCTTTTTTTTTTTCATTTGGAAAAAATAGAGATT
>VZTL01027841.1:0-17783 GCA_013400535.1 Scopus umbretta | reverse complement strand
GCTTCTCATGGCTGTGACAAAGAGAGTTGGGGCAGCGGTTTCCTAACCTTCCTAATTTCTTTCTGTCTCTCGGGGCTCTAGCAGATAAGCGCTGGTAAATCAAACTGCAGCGATTTGAGATGTCACATTTCCCTTGAAGTTCATCATGCTGTCAGCTTGCTGCATTTCATGGTCATGTAACAGCACTGGCAGATAGGTGTAAGTGTCTGTGTCTTGGCTACTCCAGCTTTGTATATGAGTCTGGCCTGTTAACTTACGTTTCTAAGGAAAATGGGCCTACACTGCTGGAGTCCCAACCAGGCAGACCCACCACTCTAAGAGGGAATAAAGTTGATGGAATGACAGTAAAAACACAACAGGCCAATTCTGTTGCTCTCCTGACTTGAGCTTGGTGGACTTGAGCAGGCTGAAGGTGGAAGCACTGTCAGGTGCCAGACAGAGTTGGCTTGAATCTTTGTCTGTGCAGTTTCATGTCAAAGGGGAAAAATTTCTGCTTCAGAGTTTGTGTTGCAAAACCTTCACTTTTAATCTGAGTAGGGGTAGAGATTTTAAAAAGGAACATTGGAAAATATTAATTAAAAAAATAAAAAATTAATTTTAAAAAACCCCAACCAAATCCTATGGACTATACTTGCTATTCATTAAGCTTTCATGCTGTAGCCAGTCACTTGTGTGTTTTGCTGGAGCCGTTATAAAGCAGAAGACAGTTTGAAAAGTGTTCTCTTTAACTTTTATCATTGTCCATTTATCCCAGTTTTCCACAATACTTAAAATAGTATTGCTTTAAGACTAAACTTAGTTCCCCCTGTACTGCTCCCCGGGTCCAAATTCTTTCTGACTTCAGGGAATCAAGCTTTGATTTGTTACTTATAGAGCAGTATTAAAGTACCCAGTCCTTCCCCACCAAAAAGAAGAGATAAGTTTTTTTTTTTTTTTCTAAGAAGATTGTAATTTCCTAGTCTTCGGTCACGTTCATACTTCTCTTGAGATCAGAGGAGCACTCCTGGTGATTTAGGCCTAGAGCCTTCATAGTTGTTTCTGGGATCTCTGTTCTACAACCACATCTCTGGAGGCTCATGCATGCCCAGATATCCTTTAGTATATGCCTAAATTTTGTACAGCCTCAAAAAAGATAGGGAGCTGGAGAACAGTGTGCTGAAGTGGATTTGTTCTGGGGGTCCTGAGGTAGCACTGCTTTTTGTAGTCTCGGCTCACATAAACCTAAAGCTACCATGAACCACTGATTGGTTCTGACAAGCATGAAGGGGAGCGAACATATTTAGATTTACAATTGGCCAGCTGTATCCTTAGCCCTAAGCTCGTTTTTCACCAAGTCAAACATGAAGAACAGGACAAAGAGCTATTGATAGGCCATGGTCTGCTGGTTTCTCATGCTGCTGCATTTTTTTTCCCTTCTTTTTTCTTTTCTTTTCTTTCCCTATTAACAATTGTAGAAGAGATCCTTCCAACTTCTCTGGCCATCTCAGAATGGTTTCCTTAGAGATATTTCATTAATGAAACAACTGCTGTTCCCATCTGGAGAATGTTTTACTGGTTTTAGCATTTAATAGTCATTTTAATATTTTACTGATTTTTATCTGTTCTTTCTTCCCTCTGTAGGATTTCTCAAAGTAGCAAGCGTAGTGCTTATTTGGTGCAACTGAATCCAATGTCTGCTTCAGGGATGTACTCACCTGCTCAGTCTTGCTTCTGGCTCCACTCAGGTAGATGGATTCACATTTGATGTGACTACACATGTGTAGTTGACACATACTGTGACTGCCCTTCTGATAACCCTGCCTAGCCATCCTTTCCTCTGGGTATTGTGTATGAGCATGTAGTTGCACTATTAATTAACATTGGTACAGGACATGGGCTGCTGCAAGGTTTACTGCTTTAATACAGACAAACCAATTTACACACGGCTGAAGTCTGAGATCAGGGGTGCCCAGCATCAGGGGTGACCAGCTTTTAACAATGCTCTGTAGAGGGCTGGGTTTACCTTTGGCTCACACCTACTGCTCTTGGCAGTGTTGGTGCCCATACCCCTCCCAGCTCACTGGAGGCCATGCTACCTTGCAGGGACTTATGTTACCTAATGTAACCTTGCATTTTTAAGACAAGCGTTCCTGGAGCACAGAAGGATCTCTGCCTGTTGCTTAGACGAGAGATGCTCAGGCCTGTCCTGATCAATTAGAAGCAAGGGGAAAGGCACATTGTGCGAGGGTTCTTTGGCTGCTGGAGACAAACAGGGCATTGGGGCTGAATTGAGCTACAGGGTGGTTTGGAGAGTGTGAGGGGAGCTAAGTGCCCCTTCCTGCCCTGTGCTTTGAGCACTGTGGGTGTGAGAGGATTCCAGCTCCCGCTGTGCAACTTCCTCCTCCTCCTTCCTCCTGGTTTATCTGTTCTCTAACACCATGCTGCCCCACACAGGAAACCCGGACTGACCTGTGAAGCACAGGGATTCTGGTGAAGGGCTGAGCAGTGAAGACTAAGAAAGGAACTCGGGGTTTGGCTGTAAGATTTGTTTATACGTTTGCTCTTGCCTTGGGCAAAGCACAGTGTGGGAAGAGATGGATCTAAAAATAAGAAAGATGGGAGTTTATATGAAATAGGAATACCTAAAAAGAGGGTGACAGGGAAAGCAGCAGAAATAAATGGGACAGCAGCACCAGCTTGAAACAGAAGGTGTGGTAGGAAAACTAAGGTGAAAGCAATCACTAAAGTCCCCTCTTCCTACATCATCTTACACATAGTTCTACACAAGGCTCACCTTGTGTTCACACAAAACACGGACTGTTTCCTGTGGGGTTTTGCGTAGGTGTGGAGATCCATCCTCAGAGCTGTTTGCCACTTAGCTAGCTCTGCTTGAGGAAAGGGACAGTTGCCAGGAGAGATCTACGGACAGATAAAAAACTAATAGTGGGATGTAGCCATACTTGCAGCATCTCAGCACCAGCAGAGGACAAGCTCAGCTCCTGCAAGGCAAAATAAGATTGCCTGTCAGGAGATTGAAGTAGTATGCTGGTCTCCAGTATAAGCCAGAGGTTTGGCAAAGGGAAAGTACAAAATCAGCACTGTGACCTGGTGCTAATTTTTTTTGATCCCATTAAAAGCTCTAAAGCCCATTTTAACAGTGGAAAAATATCTGCATTTTTTAATAGGCTTTTATCATCATAAGATTATAAAAGCTTTCAGTGAAGATCTGCTGCATCTGGGAAGGTTGGAGGGACTAACCTTCAGATTTCAGAGCCTGGGATGAGGAATCTGCTGACAGGGCTTTAAAATAAGTCACGGAAGAACAGACTGTCTTGTGAACCTGAAATAGACTGTCAAGGGAAAATACCCTTGCCTACTCACTGGAAAAGCTCAGGATAAAAAGCCTGATAATCACTGTGCAGCTGAGCAGCCCATTCAACTCCTTTGTGGAAAGTTAGGCTGGGATGTTAGAGACGTGGGGGTCTTAGTTAGCTCAATCTGTTCTTTAATGATAGACCTATTGTATAGGTACATACTGTGGGCTGGTTTACAGTTTCCAGGAGACTGCTGTTCCCCTTTCTGGCAGTGCACAGTGGTAAGAATCTTACCCTCTATATATGAATGTGTGTAAAATGTATCTGTAGCTATTTATATAAAATGAGGAGGAGGTTGAAACAGTGCTGGTTATTCTGAAAACTCTACTGAAACAAATCATTTATGCTTCTGTCTAGATAGTGTGTATCTGTCTGTCTAATACAAGATTTATTTCAAATTGTTTTTCAGAAATAGCTGTCATTCTGAAAACACTGCCCTCACTGAGGATGGATCTGATGTCTTTTTTTGGAGCCACCATTTATCAGTGGTTTTGGTTCCAATTTGGTTACGTCATCTGAGACAAGATGTTCAGTTTCTGAAAGTACATATGTGAGGACAGAGAAGGGGAGGTACTTCAGTGGTGNATCAGGTCTCCCCTCAGCCTCCTCTTCTCTAAACTAAACAACCCCAGTTCCATCAGCTGCTCCTCATAAGGCAATATTTTTTTGAGTCTTTACATAAATAACATAATAGGACTTGCTGTAACACTTTACAGCTTCTGAAAGCTTCATTTAAGTTATGGATTTCCATTAGGCTTGCTGCCTTAGAAACAATAATAAAAGAAAAAGTGGTTAGCCACCCTGGCTGCAGGTGATCTGCATGTTTAGTGAGTACAACATTGATCTAATGAAAAAAGACAGTTTATCACATTTTTGTGACTTTTTTCCTTCTAAATTTTGAAGCTGGAAAAAAAAAAATCATTGACGTACAGGGTTAAAAACCATTAGTGAACAGCTTTGAAAAAACTTCCCTTGCTTAAAGTCATGGTGTCCCCTCCAAGTCAGTTCTAGTTCAAATTGAGTATTAGACACCACTGAATCAGGACAGTTTTATGACTGATTTACACTGAACCCCCATTCTACCTACAGCATTCACTCTCTTTTCAGCACAGAACAATGGAGAATCAACTCCATCGTCACTCACATAGAGTCAAACGAACTTGCTGCTTTCTTCCTAATGATACATACATGTTTCCTCCTCAGGTTTTTTTGGTTTTTTTTTCAATTTAGAAAATATTTCTGTCCTATGATGTGGATGTACATACAAAATTATCTGAAAAATACATAAAAGTGATGTATGGATGGACCGCAATAAGAAAGCTCTTGCATTACAGACAGATTAGAGGCTTCTCCTCAGCAGATCTTTTCTGGAGATTACTGAGACTTGACATATCTTTAGAGAATCCACTAAATAGCAGGTAAGCAACCGATGATTTATACTACTTAAAATTCTTATGTAGTACTTAGGATATTTTTAATTAGATGGATTGTTACATAAAGCAATAATAAAGCTAAGAGCATGGCAAACTGAAGCATTTTCTAAGACTCAGGAATGACTTGGAACGAGGCTTTTGCGTTGTTCTTAGGTCTAACACTTACTAGTAGTTTAACAACAGATGTGCCACTCAACTTCTATGTCATTTTACTCATTTCATGATGATAGGTAAGATTTAGCAATACCTAATTGCTGGAGTTGTCATAAAGTCTTAATAGATATTTATTATGCAACAAGACACTCTCAGGTAGGAAAGGCTATCGAAATGTTAAGTTTTTACAGCTAGTGGTAGTGAAGACTCAGGATTATTGAACCTTGGGAAATGATGAAATTCAGGAAAAAAGAGGGTTTTTTTCTACTTGGAAACAGAAAAAACCTAGAACTTTCTGTACAAATGAAAATGTCTTTTTCTATCTTGAGAATAAAAAAAGTTGAGAAATTTTATTTGTTTATTTGAAACACATCCCAGCTTTTCTGGGACTTCAGTTCTAGGGATTCTTCAGAAACTGCCAAGAATTTAAGGATAGCTGTTATCCCTTTGTATAGGAAGTGGATTTGGTAAACCATTATCATGCTACCTTGAGCAAGGGTTCTTTGTGCTTTCGGACTCCTAACAAAGTCTATGTATCCAGCATGCACTTGCTTTGGAGCAATGCTATGATATCTGCTTCCCTGATGTCAGGGACCCCAAAGCTTTCACAGCCTGAAACTGTGGGTTTTCAAACTGCACTGCTCCAAGAGAATGACAGAACATATGGGCTGTCCTGGGGCCAGGCCACATGCAACTCATGCATGATCTGCTGAGCCAGAAAGACAGATGCTTTGAAGAGTCACTGTCTCCCCTGCTGGCCCCATGGCAGGGGCAATGGGTGCTCTGAGAAACCAGATCTAAGCCACAGTCTTCAGCACTTCCCCTCTCCTTTGTGCAGCATGTCCCACTGAGCTCCTAGTGCGGTGTGGTCTCCTGTTAAACTCTTGGGGCAGTCTGAGATTGAGGGAGTCTTGTGGAAGCCTGCTGGAGTCCTTGTGGAGTCTCTGGAGAGCCTGTTTGGCCAGTAGGAGGGAACCAGGTGATAAGTCAAGAAAAGCTCTTTGGAACTGCGACATTTCTGTATTGAATTTTTATCTTAGGGGATCACAGTTTTCTTTGTTAGGAAAGATGTGTCAAGCTGTAACTACAGTTTTGGAATAGTGCAGCTTCAAGTCAGCGTGCTGATCTCTGTTAGACCGACTTCAAGACAGCTCTGCCAGCATTCCCCCGCTCAGCAGCAGGCTCTTAGCATTTCTCTCTCCATCCTGAATTGTTGAAGAGTATTGCTAGAGAACAGTTTCACACAGCTACTGAATTTCAGTGTTCGTTAATTCTTTGTGCATTTGTATGGAAGAAGTGAGCTACTTCATTTACTTCATAAGCATTTGTAAGTCTTCATTTACTTGAAGATTCTTTGTGTGAAAGCTACTGTAGGTGTAAAATAACAGTAATAGAGGTCTATTGTACCAGAACTCATAGCAAAGAAATATTGTTACAACATTCTTTCGTTTATTGTACCCTGCTAAACAATGGGTAATATAAAGATATGAAGAAAAAACACTGACTGACTTGAATTGAAAATGAGAAAGTAACAAGCTCGTCTTAGCATTGATTACATAAATAAATATGGAGAAGAGGCTTATCTGCCTCTGGCAAATAGCTGAAATGAATATTTCAAAATAAGACCTTTCTTTCTGCTCAGCAGAAAACATCCTATTTACATTGTTAGCTTGGCCTCTCCCTGATGCTCATTGTCTGATTTAGAAGTGGGGGAGAGCATTATGTTTCCAGTCACCTGAGCTTAGCTGGGAGAGTGCAGGACACTCACAAAGCAAGCACAGACTGAATTTCCAGCCTCGCATATACCATCCCACCTTCTCAGCTGTAAGAGAGATAAGGATTGTGAAGATTGCTATAGAAACACTATTGGCATCTTTACTGTTACAGCCCTTGGCTGCTTTTCCTGTTAGTCACAAGCTGGTGACCACAGAGACAATCCCCCATGTGAAAAGTAATTTGGTTTTATAACTGAATATGGTGGTATTGAGACGATCTAGACTGAGAGGCCTAGAACCTGATGTCCTCTTTCCACAGAGTGATTCCAGCCTGAACACCTTTAAAACTAGCCTTCCTTCTGAGGATTTACAGTAGTCTTTAACTGGTACCAGCAGAGGAAGCATGCTACCTGAAACATGGGTGATGAACATGCCCAGATTGGTTTATGAAGCATAGAAAAAACTGAGTGATCAGCATCTCTGTCCAGAGAGTGATTATGTAAGGAGGTTATTTCTGGGCCCTGATGTAGGTCTAGACCTTCCAATGAGGTCCAAAAGTATTGGCATGGATAGCTGTCCGTCAGCTGACCAAAAGCACTTCCTTCATGAACAGTCTGCCAGGTGTTTTCACAACTCCTTGTTGCTACTCATCTACAAAAGGTATGGTCATACCACCGATATGGGAGTATTACAGTCTTTTTACCCTATTATTACTCTCCCAGCCATCAAATCCTTTGTATCACGGCTTTCTAAACACAATTCTTCATGATTTAGGATGTAGATTGTACAGTTTCAATTGTTAGGAAGGATTCTTTCTCAGCGCTAGCAGCAGTCCAAGATGTCTTAAATTCCAAATCATTTATTACCAGCATGCAACACACTCGGGTATATGCTGTGTTTTCTTCGTCATATTGCATATGGGATTTACTGTTATTTCAGTGGAAAACTCCCCTGCTGAATAGCTAACAAAAAGCAAAAACATGCTTTTGATGACACAAGGACTATTTGTAGTTGTGTAAGTAAGGAGACACTCAGCTAAGTAAGTAAAGTTAACAGAGAATTGTCTCTGCATAATAATGGCTTTGTAGAGTCTCTGCATCCCAGAGGAAGCATAGGAGACCTAGATAGTCACTATGCCTCCCAAATGTACACTCCTCCTTCCCCTAGCAAGGCTGACCTTCATTAGCTATTTTAAGTGATGGAGTATGCCTACAGGCATCTATTTGGGTGCTTAGACTTTCTTCTTGAAAAGTGTTAACTTAAAATCTGTTCAACAACTGTTTTCAAAATTAATAACAGGAAGAGATTAAGCAGTTAAGGTTGTAATCTGTGAGTTTAAACTGCAAGAATATGTCCGTCAGCTAAGTTGAAAGTGAATAGGGCATCCGTTTTACACCAAAGAATCTGGCCTACAGTAAGGAGAGACATTCCTTTGCATGTCTGGAATGGGTTTATAACTAGGTTACGGTTAGCTCTGTAATTCTAGCTGATTTGATCTGAGGCCAGGAAAGAGAGATGGGAACAGCTCATGTAAAAATGCACTCTGATGCAGTATTATTTCATTCTTGGCGGTTCTTTTGCCTTCTTGTCTTACCTAGCTGTATGCAGAGGATCACTGTCTCCTCTCTGACTGTACGAGCTTGCATGTGGAGACTTGGAAGGATGGCTCTGGGTGAAGGACATATGAATCTTGCACAATTGTGGTTGCCTGTACCACCCAGGAGCAGAAGCAGAAAGGCAGTCATTCATACAGGGCTGAATAAATCCACAGGAGAACTTGGCAGAGAAGAGGAGCTAAAGTTTAGTTATCTGAACAATCTCAAACTAACACACACCACCTTTCTGCCCTTTCCCCCCTTCCCCCCTCAAGATCTAAATCAGCTCTCCTGAAGCGTGGAAGTGCTTTCCAGTAACCTGCTTGAGCAACAGCGAAAAGAATTCCCGTGGGAATAATCAGCTAAAGCAACCATGATTTCGGCCACTTAAAACTGCTGGGCCAAATTCTGCAAGTCCTTCATCTGTATTCTGCTAAATCCTTGCTGGCATCAAAGGGAATAATTTTGCTTGAGTAAAAGGATAGTGATTGTATGGTGCTGCTGGACTTTGTGAGTATTTCTGGATCTGTTTACCACTTGACTGCAAGAGCACCAGCAACACTTGTCTACCACAGGAATGAGCAAGAAGCCATGACTGGTGTTTGCCAAGTTAAAAAATCACACCAAGTGAATAGGCAGAAGGACTTTGTTGTGCCCCAGAATCACAGCTGAACTGACAGATGAGAACTAGAGAAATAAATAGGACTGCATGATTTGTCCATAAGTTCTACAGCTTAAAAAGAGGGTCTGGCAGCATTTTTAAGAATGTTAGGAGACTTGACAGATGTGTGTTTTTGCTTGTGTTCACTGTACTCTAGAAAGCTTCTTCCAGGCTCCCTCCTCCTTCAGTGCTGCCTGTGAGGACTGCTCTGTTGCTAGCAAGAGCAAGCCCCGGATGATAGCAGATTGGTAGGTATAGCCGGACAGACAGGGAGGCTTCATGAAGCTCTTCGAACTAGCCTTGCTTGCTCCAGCTGAAGTACAAGATGGGGCTTTTTTTGTTTGTCATGAAACAGTGAGGGTAGATAGGGACTATGTCTGTGGGAAATTTAATCTGAAATAATAGAAGGGTGAGGAGGGAAAACTCACTACAGCCTAAAGCTGCACAAACTGTGGTAATGCTCTGCTCCAAGTGTCTTTATCTGGTGGTGGGCTTAGACTACAGTAGAAAGAACAGACTTCCCCTCCCTCCTTTGACACTGTATATGAAAGGAGTTTGCATTCCCTGGAGAATCTTAGTTCGTTTAGCAGCTTCTTCAAAGTTGTAAGGAAAAAATTGTAGGTGAGCTGATTTGTTAAATATATTCTTTTAATTGACTCCTAGAATAGGAAGCTTCCTAGGTTTAAGAGTATCCTTTCTTCTTTGTTTACTGAGTTCTCTAAGGTATGAGCAAATTACATTACAGCAAGTTCAAAGCAGCCGTGTGTATGCCCTGGGCCGCTCTTAAACATTTGCTGAAAGGTATAACAGGTCACTAGGTGGTAGGTGGTCATAAATAATCCTTTACTGTATTGTTAGGTTTCAAACATGTGGCTAAGTTGTGTCCTCTGTCTCCTCTCCCTGCTCTTGTATGATGACAGTGTCTGATTTCTTTATTGAGGGCAGTGCCTGGCAGGGATCAGGACACTGCACAGAACGCTGAAGCAAGCAAGGTAATTTCCACAGTTGTTATCTGAGTAAAAATGAGGTTTTGCTGGACCTTCCCCCAGCCACCCTCATGCAACAACTGCTTTGTTCATTGAGGCTTCCCTATTTGATGTATTTTCCCCTCCATTAGTCCGCTTTTGCCAGCCCACCACTTTGTCATATGTGTAAATGTCAAGTGGCCTTAAAAATGAATCAGAACATTATTTCTGTCACCCTCAGATATCTGATCACCTCCATCTCCGTACTTGCCCTCTAAAATGCTCTCTCTAATTACTCGGTATGGGCTCAGACTAATTTATTAACGCGAGTGTAAATGAATTACTGGAACTTAATCGGTTACTCAGCCAGATTTCAGACTTCTCGCATCTCTTTCCTTAGTTGTAACAGCTAATACGTTTTGTACCTCATCCCACACCATATTAGCGTCAATGCCAGGATTTGGGAGGGTTTGTAAGAGTACTCATTCCTCATTTGGTCTCAAATTAGGCTAAAATGCAAACTTTATTTAAAAAAAAATCAATTAATTTTCCAGGAAATTAATCTTTCTGATTGGGTTAATTTTCAAGCTTTTAAAGATATATTAAAATTAAACTTTGTATTATATAGAAAATATATTAAATTATAAAAATATAATTTAAAAAATAAATGTAAATATAATTGTAAAATGTAAATATAAATATGAAATACAAATATAGACAGTTGAAACAGTTAAACCTTTCAGGATTTTTGTGGGATTTACTATTTGTATTCTCAACACAATAGTTTGCCAAGGTGAACATGAATTTGCAAAATGTTTTGGTCTACCAGAGACTTTTTTTTAATTTCAGCAAATTAATGGCATCTTCAGCTGCATAAGCAGGATTCTTTACTGGAGTGAAATAATATAATGCTGTGGCTTCAGCATTATAGGAGCTCTTTTGGCTTATTCAGTAAGCATGGATTTACTTGAAGGGCTCTGGAGGCTCGGAACTCAAACCCCATCTTTCCGTCTAACTAGCAATAGCCAGTACGAGATATACATTCCCCTATCACATGTTATAGTTATAGATGGGTGGCTGTTAACTTCATGTAGTAGTTAATTTCCAGAAAAATATAAGCAGAGATAGAGGGTTGAATGGAGTCTTTGGACTGACTTTGCCTGAGGGTTTGGGAACTTCTCTCGCCTTTTGTGTGTGTTGGGACTGGCGCTTACAGCTCTGCTGGAAGGTCTGTTTTTGACCTTTCATCTGATATTTCCATGGTATCTTGCACCCACTGGAGGTCAGTACTCACATAGATCTTGTGGTGTGCTGTAGTAAGGAACCTGTGGAAGAGAAGGAAAGCCAGGCAGCCATTACACTTCTGGTTTCTAACCCAAGATTCACTGTAAATGATAAATGAGACCTTTTAAATTCATTTGTCATCACATATTCCATACAAAACCCGACAGCAATACTAAGTGTTCATATATTGCACATGAGTATAATTATATATAGTGTGAGTATATACAATTATACTCATGCGCAGTGTATGAATAGCTGGTGTTGCTGCCTGCAACTGCGAACCACTCTGGGGAGTCTCATATACAGTAAATAGCTGGTGAACAGCTGGTGAAAGAGTTACTAAGATAAAGGATAAAAGTATATGGCAAAAAGCATCATCTATGCTTAGAAAATAGGTATGTTTGTGGAGCGGCACTAAGTACCACTAATGGGAGTGTCTCAAAATGTCCTCCAGGGATAGATCAATGGTTACATAGGATGAAAACTGTGCTCCCTTTTTCTCCAAGTATATAAACTGCAGTGGTTTTATTTTGGGTGCCAGCTTCCACTACTGTACAGCACCTATACATTCTGTATGCACAGCAGCTCCAAAAATGAAGGTTAATTTGTCTTAAGGCAGGCGTCCAAAAATAGAAGCCACCCCTTCCTCCCCCTGCTGTGCAGTTTTGAAAAGAATGAAGTGTAAGTGTCAAAAGGCCAACAGTTCTGTAGTGACTGCTAGTGAAGTGATGGTGATCCTAGCCATTATTCCTCTCTTCCCCATACAAGTGTGTTCTGCAGGGAGGATGCACTGAGGATTTACTGTGATGGAGAAGACAGCCTAAAAGCCTGGGCAGCTCTTAGCAAGAAGTTTGTAGTATCTATGAGCATGTTCCCAAATCATGCTGCAGGAACCAGCCTTTTAAAAGACAACAGGAAATGCCATGAGCACCAAGGTCCACATCTATATTTACATTTATCTCCTTTTTTACCTCCTGTCATTCACCTTTCTGATCCTTTTTTGCCTTTTCTCCCTCTACCTGCCTCCCACACTCCTTTGCCACTACTATTTTTGCCTGTCATTCCCTCTCCATTTCTTGTTTCCATGACAGGACCAATCCATTTCCCCTCTTGTTGTGGTTTATCCCCACAGGCAGCTAAGCTCCACAGAGCTGCTTGCTCACCCTTCCCCTCCCCAGTGGGATGGGGGAGAGAATCAGAAGGAAAAAACAAAAAGTAAAGTTCATGGGTTGAGATAAAGACAGTTTAATAGGATAGAAAAGGAAGGGAAAATAATAATAATGATGATAATAATAATATACAAAACAAGCGATGCCCAATGCAATTGCTCACCACCCGCTGACCGATGCCCAGCCCATCCCTGAGCAGCGATCGCTGCCTCCCAGCCAATTCCCCCCGTTTCTATACTGAGCGTGACGCCATATGGTATGGAATAGCCCTGTGGCCAGCTGGGGTCAGCTATCCTGGCTGTGCCCCCTCCCAGCTTCTTGTGCACCTGGCAGAACATGGGAAGGTAAAAAGTCCTCGACTAGTATAAACACTACTGAGCAACAACTAAAACATCAGCATGTTATCAACATTATTCTCATCCTAAATCCAAAACACAGCAATATAGCAGCTGCTAGGAAGAAAATTAATTCTATCCCAGCTGAAACCAGGACACCTCTTTTTACTCCTTGCAATTCTTTTCCCTTATAAAAGGTATGGCTGCCTGCTGTGCCTTTAACACTCGCTTTTTAGAAGAAAACAAACTCACCTTGCAACTAACAACAAATTCCTTGAAAAGCATCCTTACAACCTGGTCTCCAACCGATGTTTTTTTGTCTCTTTTTCCACTTTGTTTTTGGCAAAATCTCTCTTTAGCGTGTTAGTCAAGAGAACCATTAGCTACCTTGGTTACTCCTTGAAGCCTTGTCACCTCTGCATATCCTTTGTACTTAACAACAAAAAATCCCAGGGTATTTTTCCATGTACTTTCTCCTGCATGTCTCTCTCCGCACATGGGAGTGTTTTATAGCAAATTGTCCCTCCTAGAAAACAGAAGTACTTGACTCTGAAAAGCTACTAACAATGCTACAAACAAGGAAGATCAGATATAGAACTACTCTCCATGAAATCACTGAGAATAAGCAGCAGCAAAAACAGTGGCAGTAACCTCAGGGCATGCATGGGTCACTTCATGAAAAAGTTAGAGGAATCCTTGGTGAATGTGTATTTTTTGTGCTTTAATCTTTGCATTTTGATGGGTTTGCATGAGACAACGTGTGATCAGTTTGTGGCTGTGATTTTTGTGCTCTCAAGTCTATGCAAAAGTTTTTCTTCCATTTGTGATTATGCACACCATGTGAGAGCTTCAGCAGCAGACAGGGTCTGTGGATTCGAGGCTACCTCATGTCACCACTATAAATAATGGGCAACAGTGGTCTTAAGGTCTTAACTGTATGAAGTCAGGAATAAGACTTCATTATATAAATCACTTGTACCCCTTTGTCTTGAATGCTGTTTTAGTTTCCATTATCCTCATGTCTATAACATATTTATCAGAAAGATAAGGACCCAACAGGAAGGTAAGCTGTTGTCAGAGGGTTGATGGACTGGTAAATGAAGATACTAAGAAGATTAGGCCTATAGATTAGAGAAGGGCAAATAAGAGGTGCAATACAAGTATGCACAGCAGAAAGGGAAAGACTGTATCCAAAACTGACCAGGGAATCTTCATAAAATATCATTAACCTATGCAGCTCATTGCCATAAGGCATCAGTGAGATTAAAAGACATTATCTATATATATGGCTTCAAGATTTCATAGTTACAGGAGAGCAAATAAGAGATTTCTAAGGCACAGAAATTCTCCTTGCATTAAGGTGGAAGCCTACCACCAAGATGAATCTCCCATGTAGGCAAGTTATGCTGTAACTGCCTTCAACAGGATTTCTTGCTGGTTTGATTGCATGAATCAACTCTGGCTGAGAATGAATCCTGAACTCATCAGACTGCAGGTGCAATGTGATTAGGAATTCCTGTCTTCCTGTTGGCTTGCAAATTTGCATCTCACTTTGTGCACAGTGAAGATATCAAGCCAAAAGATGACCGGAATAGCTGTGGTGTGGAGTGTCATTGCTGGTGGCTTCTGTGTCAAGGCAGAGAAGAAAGTGATTAACATGAGCCTCCTTTCATGCAGTTTGAACTGTTGTTCAGTTATCAGGTCCTGGTTTTGCCAAAAAAGTTAGGAGAGTAGTGGGAAAGGGGTACCTATGTAGAAAATTTTAATACTAGTGACAGAGAACCACCTCTTTCCTATCCATTATCTATTAGTAATGCCCCACGTGAAGGCTTTTCCTGCTCAAACCCTGTTGTGGCTGAAGTTCTCAGAATTAAGTTTTATTTTAGCCTGTTTTAATTTAGCTACTTTTCTGCCGTACTGGGCTGTTTATGTTTTGAACATTGTACGTTAAGAGCCCCACAGAAGCACAGAATGACACTCTCTGGCTAACGGATCACTGACAAAAAGAACACGCATCAGAGGAAAGCTACTTTTGTTAATGGAAATGGGAATGAGGTGCCCCAATCATAGTGGTTGTGTAAGCCAGTGGCTACTCTCAATGGTATCTTTAGAAGCAGCTCTGGAAGGGGTACCACATGTCCCTTCTGTAGGACAGGAATTGTCAAAAGTTTAATGCTTTCTCCTGACCCTCAGGGAGCCCAGGCTGATACCACAAAGTGCTTGGGCTGGCTGAGGGAATGTGCAGAAGACATGCTCTCACCTGCAGAACATAACCATCTCCACAAGTCACCTTGAGAATCATGCTTTTGAGTAGGGGCTTTGTTAGGCAGCCACAGGGAAATTTGTGAGTCTTCAAAGCAAAACACATGTTTTAGAGAGTTTGCAAATATGTTCATGTAATTCCAGACTGTCAGCTGAAGTCCTCTTAAATGATTTTTGGGATGGAAAAAACCCCACCCAGCTATAGTTTTAGTAAAATCTTAAGCTGTAACAACAAAGCTTCTTCCAAGATTTTCTCTGAGTGATAACTGTTTCTTATGGCTGTAGTTTTAAAGACCAAATTTAGACATTCTTGAAACTTTTATTCACTACAAGTAGTCACAATAGGGAGGAATCAACCAGTTTGAGTTTAAAAGGTGAAGTTTACTCCAGCTACTTTTCTTCAATTGGATGATTTTTCATTTGAAAAGTTATATCTGAGCACCTAAAACATATGCCTTAGAGTAAGTTTTTTATAAGCATATTACTGATTTTATCCAGTAAGTAATTACCACTTCACTTTTTTTCTAGCATAATAAAAATCTAGAAATGGAGATCTGCAATATTTTGCTGATTTAGTTGCTTAACTCTATTGGTATCATTACAGCAGGTCCTTCTGAACAGACAAGTTATCCCTCATGAGAGATGCTCATGCTTGAAGGCCTAATAAATCAAACCTGAACCAGCCAACACCTCATGAAAAGCACTCCAAGGGATAGTATCAGGTGAATTCGCAACTCACAGCATGGCAATTCCCATTCAGGGTTTGTTTATAGGCAGGGTTAGGATGACCCTGGAGGTAAGTTGGAACCCTAACAGAGCCGTTTTCTTCTCACATTGCACTAGGCAATTATCACTTGAGGTTTTTTGTGAGTCAGTGTTGTCCCACTGAGGAATACCAGGATAACTCTCTAGTAGTCTCAGAGCAGTGGGCATGTTGGAGCTGGCACCACAGTGGACACCAGGCAGCAGATGGTAGGAAACAAGCAAGTGTTTTCCCCACTGAGAAGCCTACAGAATCCTCATCTTGCACATGTATTTGCATGCATGCACATGAAGGCACCCAGATATATGCACCCTTACTGTCACTCTCTCAAACACCAATCTTTCAGGGAGAGTCCAAGTCCTAGTACTTATGCTTACAACAAACACTTCTTCACCTAATGGTTCTTGAGGAAACTGTAACCTCAGTGTGGAACTAAAAGGCTCAGAAACCCAGAGGGAATTAAAAAGTTATCAGATTTATTTCAGGTGTTACAATTTCTAAATAGCTTTTGAGGTATTTTTTTCTTCAGTTCTCAAGGGCTTAAAGCAAGAAATATTCAATATGATACAAAATAATGAGCCCAAATCAAGTGACAGCTGCTGCACAAAAAAGAACAATTAAGTAGAGCAGGACGTGAGCTTTTGGGGGTCCTTGTGTCTTGTGCCTGGACCAGTCTCTTTGCATAATAAACATGTAATAATTTGGTCTAGACTCTTTTATTCTAAGTCACAGACAGACAGGAAGGAAAACGAAAACTTTTCCAGGAAAGGGCCTGCTGTGCTACCCCATTTTCTGTGGTCTCTTTAAAGGAACAGAGTAGGGGCGATAAGCAGGCCTTTTAACCAGCGCATGGTCTGGAAATGTCTCAAATGAGCCTCACAAAGTTAGAAGGTTCATTTAAATTGTGGTCCCATACTTGGTTTGAGGATAGTTATTTACTGTTTCATACAACGGGCCTCTCAAACTCCCTGGAGATCAGGTGCTGTAAAGTGTGTCCGTGGTTTGCTCCAATAATTTTCTAGATGGGTTTTTTATGGGCTGATGTATCCTATTTCTAATGAAGGTGAAATTATTAGCAGAAGAGGTTTTTTTGCAGTACTTTCTTTTCTGTTTGGAATGTAGAAACACACAAGCAGATTGTACAAATATGGAAACACTAGCTTTTGTCAGTCTGAACATGCTGGTTCAGTTGTTCTAATGTTTTTGAGGCTAGAGGGTGAGAAGGATCAGGTGAAATAGGTTTTATTCTCTGCTTTGGCATTAGCTCTTTGTTGCACAATTGCCCCTCTCTCTGCTGCCTTTAACTGTCAGGTGAAATGGGGGGAAGGTAAACCATGACATGACAGCAGAATATTTTTTAAATCTTCTGGGCAGCCTCTGTAGGAGTTGTCCTGGCAGGTTTGTTCCCTTCTTTCTCAGATCTCTTAACCAAAATACAAGTTGTGGGTGGACATCATGGGGTGGAACATGGCAGACAAAAAGCTCTCAGTGTTAGTAAGTGCATGGGCATCGCGGGAGGCAGTGAGGGGAGTCAGAAGGGTGCCCTCAGAACAGGTTAGGTATTGCTGCAGGGAGGGCCTTCGATGTACCTAGAGAGCAGCTGGGCTCACTGGCACGTGCAGCAGTGGTGGTGCTGATCATAGAGCGTGCTATATACAGTTTTGTTATGCTCTCCAAATCAAATGCCCAGCTAAAATTCATATTCTGAATTACAGTGACAACCACTTGCAGTGCAGTAATTTCAGTTGTTTTCAGTATGTTAATTCCTAAAAGTTCGCTAGTGGAAGAGTATAACTTGGGGCTTCCAGGTATATGGCACATCTTTTAAGCTTCTGTTACCCCAAGGTGATGAGAAACCCTAGCACACGTGCCACAGAGCAGAGTTGATAACTCAAGGGAGCAAGTGAGTTGCTAAAAGGCTGTGACTTATTAAGGACTTAATGGCAGCTACCTCATACCACTTTCTCCTTGTCCTGGTTTCAGCTGTTTACACTAGCCAAGGACTTTTCAGCTTCCCATGCTCTGCCAGGTGCACAAGAAGCTGGGAGGGAACGCACGCAGGACAGCTGATTCCAATTAACCTCAGGGCTATTCC
>VZTL01027839.1:2581-14365 GCA_013400535.1 Scopus umbretta | reverse complement strand
TTGCCTGCTCAGGCTAAAGAATACTTCTATGAAAGCTAAAAAATGACTGAATACCAAATTCTCCCCTAATATACTTTTTTTCTGTGTCTTCAGAGCAATTAGGCAAGAAAGTAATTAAAGCAACTTCAGAGTTTGGGCGTATCAGCGCATTAGGGATCCCTGTTAAGGGATGTACTTCTAAGGGTTTGAACAGGACTGCAGAAAACAGAGCCTAGGAAAACCAGCTGACCTAAAATAAAGGTAAGTCTCAGAAAAAAGTACTCAAAAGTTAGTGGCAGAGTTATATTAAATTCTCTTGTGAAAATTCCAGAATTACAGGTACAAATACCAAACACTAACACAATTTCCTAAATTTTGAAATGTAAAATTAAAAAAACTCATTAACATGGAAAAGATAACCTGAAAGCCAGCAAAAATTCCATGCGTGGAACTAGCTATTTGATCCTTCTATCATCAATCATCTAGTCTTTCTGCAAATGTGACTGTTGTCCTCGATTCCCAAGAAGCAAGGCACAAACAAAAGGATTCCTCTTAGCCACCAAATAGTTAAGTGTTGACTCCAAATAACTTCCTAAATCCAGTTTATCCATCTTGGAACTGAAAGTGTAGTATGATGCTTTCAAAGAAAGCAGGAAGGTACATGTAGCTCAAGGGTAAAGTCAGGAGCCCTCTAGCAAGTTGAAAAAGTTACCAAGTTGCTTGCCTGATCTCCTCTCTCACAAATTCTTTAATGTGCTTTCTTGGCTAATTATCAGTCTGCTCCCTGCATCAAGGCCAGTCTGTTTTGAAAAACATGACAAATATTCAGATAGTGCAGTATAATCAGCACCTTCTGTAACAATTCCAATGGCTTCTTAGCATAAAACAAACAAAAAAGTGTCAGGAGAAAATTCAAGCTACATTGTCAGCTTGTAGATAGTCCATGTTCTTTCCTTGGTTCCTTTCTATCAACATTCGACAGAAAAACACACCCATCAAACACAAATACACATATTCTTCCCCACACCAGTGTCTTAAGGGGAATTTGTTCACCAAGACTAAAAAAAAAGTAACCCTCTTCATATCCCCTCAAATCCCTCTACTTTCATCCCTGAAGAACTGCAAACACTAGATACCAGATATGAATATAGACAACGCCTCTCCCCAGCCTTGAAAATACAGAGCCACTGTCCTGAACAAGATTATTAAATAGAAGCTGGTTTTGCCCCAAGTTCCGCCAACTTTGTAAACCTGGCAGATGAAAAGGAACTTACTTAAACTTACATCAGTTCTTCAGTAAAGCAAACTAGCCTCCTGCCAAAAGCGTAAAGAGGCAACACAAAGACAACGAATTCCGCTACAGTAGTAGCATCACAAAAATATACCTACCTGTCCACGTACACATATATAGGTACACACATACATATTGGTGTCAAAATAAAAATATTTCTTCGCTCCTTCATTCTCATTACTGTTACCTGTCACTTGGACAATAAATTGACAAACTCAGACTCATTCTGTAGGACAACTAGACACTTACCCTAAGATACTATAACGCACAGTAAACTTGAATGTACTTATGTCAAAAGAAAGGCGTAATGATACACAAATGAATAGTCTGCATGCTGTTGTGGCTTAACCCCAAAAAACTGTTGTGGTTTATACCAAAAACTTAAAATGAAACTACTAAGAAGTCTTGGAAACTATTCGGTTCTTCATTTTTAGAAAATCTGTTCCATAACCTTAACTATGTACTTTGTTAAAAGCAAAGCTAAGAGAAGCAATGCTACATTTCAAGCTCTGGAATTGTTTCTTTAGCCACAAACTACGTAATTTAATAACTGACTTTCTATAGAAGAAAAAATATTGCCAGTAAGAGTTTGTTCACCTAAACCCTGAAGAGTAAAGAGAATCTGTGAGTCTGCATTACCCACATTCACAATTGTGGGAAGCATACAGAACACACAGAATGGCTACTGGATGAATCGGATATGATTGCCTGTTTTTATTCTCAGCTACAAGGGTTTTTTTCTGTAAGATATCAATCACATATGTCATATTCTGCCTACATATAACTCGTAGCTGAATTTTGCACAAGATTCCTCCTCAATTTATTTCATAGTGCTGAGATAGTAGCAAAATATCAATGCTCTTTCTTGATCAGAGATGTAAATGAATGAGTAGCTACACAGATGTCCAACCAAAATGTTGGAAGTCAGCACTAGAATTTTATTGAAACCATAATTATGTTTCTTCTGAATACATGATACTGGAATAACTCTCACAGTTGCTTTTCAATTTATGCAATATTAATGAAATAAGTGAACAGTCAGTCTGCTTCATTTATACAAGTTCTTTTAATAGGCTGCATCTATGCTTTCTTTGACAGAAGCATTTCTATGAAGAAGGCACTGCTTACTAACGTACAGATGAGCACCTACAACAACTCTAAAAGATAACTACCAACACCAGCATGTATGGCAATATCACACCCATGCATACCTCTAGTAAATGAAGCAACAGAGATGTCACTTAAGATTAAAAAAGCATGAAATTCCCTGCAGAGAGCAGTTTGCTGCCTTAGCTTCACAGCCCCACTGGCCATAACACTGTTCACATGAGGCAGACCTTCATTTTATATCAATTGTATTCTTATTTTTTGCCAGGTGACAGAGATTTTAAGATCTAAGAATGGCTTTAGGTAGGCTGGATAGAAATGAAGACAACAGAGGAAAACTACTTATTAAATGTATACATATATTTTCACTGAAGTGGTAGATGGGACTATATACGTTAGTGGTGACATCTTTTTGTCCTAACAAGAACGTCCATGTCAACTGTGACACTGCAGCTTCCCTTACCTCTTTGCTAGCATATGATTTTATTTAGAATATAAAAATAACAGAAAGACACCTTACCTTTTTCCTCATCTATTCGAAAAACTCCTACACCAGATCCATCTCTGATGGAATATCTAATCTCTCCATCTCGTCCTGCATCTTCATCATAAGCAGATACTGTCATTACTGAGGAGCCAACAGGGGCATCTTCTTTTACAAAGCCTTTATCTGCAAATACAGGGAACCGTGGAGGGTGCAAGTTTTCATTCACATCAACTATCTCAACCTCAACATAACACGTAGAGGACAACGAAATGGGTTTTCCTTTGTCCTTGGCCCGCACAGTCAAGTTATAAAGTTGTTTCTTTTCATAATCCAGTCTTTGTACAATACGTATTGCTCCACTTAGTTTGTCAACATCGAAGGTACCATCTCCACTGTCCAAAAGACTGTATCGTACCTGACTTGACTGGCCTAAATCAGGATCATAGGCTTCTAGCCATGTAATAATAGTTCCCTCGGGAAGATCTTCTCGAATTTTCACATGATAATTTGAAGGAATAAACTTAGGAGGATTGTCATTAACATCTTCTACAGACACTTTCAAAATAACTGTTGAAAATAATTGAGGTTCTTCAGTAGGTTGGTCCCTAGCCTCTATTTTCAAGAAATAGACATGCTGTTCTTCACGATCCAGAACCCCTACAAGTTTAACAATCCCCGTCACAGCATTAATGGTAAACTTGTCCGTATCTGTAAGAAGAGAATATTTCACTTCTCCATTAGCCCCCAAATCTTTATCAGTAGCTTCGATTTGAATTATTTCACTGTTTGGCTCTTTGTTTTCACTCACTTCAACAAAATAGCTGTCTTGCAGGAACTCCGGTGGGTTGTCATTGGCATCCAAAATTTTTACATCTAAAAGGTGCCAGGCAGACTTCTGTGGTATTCCAAGATCATAGACAGTAATATTTAAAGTGTATTTATCTTTTACTTCTCGGTCAAGGGGAGATAAAATTTTCAGCATTCCTCCTTCCATATCAACAATGAAACTACTGTCTTCGTTACCTCCAGAGATAACATACACTAGTTTTCCATTGAAGCCAGTATCAAGATCAGTAGCATTCATAAGTATTATGCTGGAGCCCACAGGTTGGTCTTCTCTTATCTCAATGCTACTGGGGACAGTACTTCTAAATTGAGGTGCATGTAGATTCACAGAGTGAGTGTCAAAGAAAACATCCTCAACTTCTCCACGACTGTGCAGTTTATTTGCTTGTAAGAGTTTCTCTGCAAGCATTTTGGCAACACCAGTTTCTTCACATTGCAAGTTGACCGGTTTGCGACTAGTAGCTACAGTTATGTTGATATACAATGGTTTTGCAAAGTTTTCTCCATCTGTAGCTGTAATTTTCAAACTGTGAAAAGACATTTTAGCACCTAGACCATCTATTAGTGACTGTTTGAGTGAAAGTACTCCAGAATTTGGATTTAGGCTAAATAAATCAAATTCATTTCCAGATTCAATTTGGTATCTCACCAACTGGAGCTCATCAGCATCAATAGCAGATACAGTTGTTATTTGTTCTCCAACACCAAGATCCCTGGGGATTGTTCCCTCACAATTTATTTTCTCAAACAGAGGTATATTGTCATTGAGGTTATTTAAAATAATAGTAACAGGAACTTCAACTTCTCGACGATATGGTATACCCCAATCAGAAGCTCGAATCCTTAAATTGTAAACCCTTGGCATCAGTTCATAATCCAAGTCTTCTGAGGTACTAATTATCCCACTGAAATGGTTAATCACAAATGGCAAAGGATTTAGGTTTGCAATGCTATAGGTCACATAACCATTCTCCCCTTCATCAGGGTCTTTTGCACTCACTCTCATTACACTTGTACCTATTGGCACATTCTCATCAAAGGAGGCTTTATAAGATGTCTGAGTAAACTCAGGAGGATTGCTGTTCATGCCTAGTACCTTAATTAATACTTTTGCAGAAGCTCTTCTGTCACTCGTCACAACTTCAAGTTCAAAATGGGATGCATATTGTGCTTTTATGGGTTCTAAAGTGGTAATAAGACCAGTGTGAGTGTTTAAGTTGAATTTCACTTTGCCGGGTGTGTTTTTAAATATGTATTTTAAATGTGGGTAACTAGGCAGAGCTTTCACCATTATCACTGGTGTGTTTGGAGGGGCAAATTCACTTATTTCAGCTCTATATATCTCTTTTTCAAATCTGACAGGACCGGACTTAAATTGTGGTGATGTCACATGAACAACTTTTACAGAAGAAAACTGTGGGGGATTTCCTTTATCTTTAGCTTGAAGGGTAAGGTTGTATCCAAAAGGGTGGCTCTGCCAATCAATGTGACCAATGGCCTTTATTCTGTATTCTTTACCTCCTGGAACAGACCTCACTGTTTTGAACTGTTGAAGTGGATCACCTGCAACAATATTTAATGATGCTATTTCTCCATTTGAACCCTGATCATTGTCCTCTACAGTTACAATTGCGTAAGTTGGATCTTTGTCCAATTCTGATGGAGTCAACGTAACAGCTGTAATAACAGGGGCATGCTCGTTTGCTTGCTCTACGTGAACAGTTAGTTTTGCCATGCTGCTTATGCCACTGCTACCATACAGCTTCAGCCCACGATCCACTGCAAGAATTTCCATCTCATAACGCTTAGTATCCGAGTAGTCAAGTCTACCAGTCAGAACTACCACTCCACTAGTTGGATGTATAGCAAAAACATCCGTTCTTTCTTTAAAGCTATAGTAGAACTCTCCATTTGTTCCTATATCTGCATCTGTTGCACTGACCCTTGCGATGCTGGTTCTTATTGCTGTGTTTTCAGGCAAAGAAACACTGTAAGATGTTGGAGAAAACAAAGGCCGCAAGTCATTTGTATCCAGTACTTGTATCCTGACTTTCGTGCGCGTCTCAACATTTGTATTTTTTTCAACTGCTTTAACAGTCAGCATATAATGGTCTTTTACCTCTCTGTTAAGGATAGCTGTGTTTCCTCCCTTGGTCCGTATTCTCAAAAAGCAAAAGTTTCCAAGAACATACTCTTCAGCTTTGAATAAGTTCTCATTGTCACCAGAAATAATCTTGTATCTTAGGTCCCATAATGGATTTGTAATGTAAATGCCCATTTTCTCTGGGTGCCCAACATAAGTCTTGGCTGCAGAATTCTCATACACAGTGGCATTATACTGTACTTGTGTGAATTGCATTGGTGGAGCATGATGTGGCCTTGGATTTCCTTCACAGTTTCCAAAATGCTGCACCAGCAGCATGAGCAGCAACATCATAGTCAAGTATCTTCCCATGGCAGCAATTACAAAGAAACCCTGAAACAAGAAAGAGATGTGTTAAGACTTATGACCGTTCAAATATTATTCAAATAACCTTTTATTGTTTAGTTTAGAAATCACGCTTGAAAGAACACTAGAAGTTACAAACCTACATTATATCCTTTTTTGCAGAAAGTTTCAACATGATTTACAGTAACAGAAAAAGCAGATAAATGAAAACTCCTAAAAATTGCCAAGAATCCGCAAAACCAAAAGTCTAGGCATTACTACAGTGACACAAGGGGAACACCCAGAGTCAACTTCAAATTAACAACTCCATGAAGCACCATGTTAGAAGAAATATGCCAATGCTGTCTGCTATAAGCAAGCAAACTAGATCTGAACTAATCTAGAGTAGTGAACGTTCACTCCAGTCCTCTACTTCATACGTGACATTGTCTTCTATTAGAAAATTCTTGTCCCTCATTTCACTTAGATTGTAAAATGGCTGATGTCCGATGATGTAGAAGTAAACTGCAAGAAGTAACCTACCATGAATTCTTCAAAGTATCCTACAAGCACCTGTTCCGAGAATTACAAAAATTATAAATGGAGAACAGCTATGTATGTATTGCATTCTCTCCAGCTCCGAGTACCCTTATAAGAGTAGCAGATAGCAGTACATACCATAAAAAGCATTTTTATCAAGCATCACTGTTGTAAAACTAAAAAAAGAATGAAACATACACTCCTCTATTTCCCTCTCACAACAGATCTGAATCAAATTTGTATCCAGAACAAGAACCTGTCAAAATAACTGGAGGAACTATTAAAATTTGTTTTCCAAATGCACTCCAGAAATAACAGGAAAAGAGCCTAGAACAGCAAGACAGGCGCAGAGACACACCCTCACAGGCTTTCGCTTTTGAAAAAGTCAGCATATCATTTCCAATGGCTAAATCCAGGCAAGACTGCAGTAGGAAGAAAGGCAGAAACCTCAGAAACAAGACTGTTGGGACCACCCTTTCCATCTGGGATCAGAGCAACAGTCTTTACTCCCTAAAGTCTCACAGGATAACAAATCAAAGCTTCAGAATGCTTCCTCAGCAAGCCCAAGCATTCAATAAAATCTTGGGGGAAAAACTTCTTTCAAGAAAGTAGAAAGCAATCCAGCTTTGACTCGATTACTTTGATTAACTAGTACACATTCTTTTCTTTCAACTTTCCCCATTTATCCTAAATGTTTTCCCCTTACCTCTCCTTTAGTATCTTTTCCCTGGACAGGCTGTTATACAAGTCATACTAATTTCTAACCATACTAATTCCTAACTGTACTCTTTCTTTCATGCTTCCTGACCTTCCCTCCCACGTTTTAGCCCTAGTTTGTCCCCACTCTTTCTTTGGCCATCAGCCTCTCCTCAGTGCCTATCCTCACTGTTCGTCTTGGGTCAAAAGGTATCACATTATGTTGCCTCCTTCCTCCACTCACGTTTTCTCTTACAGTTGCTTCTCTCTCCCCTAATTCCCACCTGCTCAGGTAGACATATGAAAGATCGCATGGGCTGAAATTCCATGGACTGTCTCTACCCACTAGAAAGCACTAGAGCAAATTAATCTACTTGTGTCAACAGTTCACTCAAAAACCTCAGAAGGAACTAATTCAGTCACAGACATCAGTAAGTCAATGATCTAGAGAAGAGAAAAATATAAGACTCAGGTCCACACAAACTATAGGAAATATTAGAGAGGAGTAATGAAAACTTAGCTAGTACCCTCTTGGAAGAAAAAACAAGAAAGTGTGTCTGTCTTCCAAATCCAGCAATTAAGTTATATGATTAAAGCTATAACCATAGCAAACAATAAAAAGTGAATGAGCAAACAATAAAAAGTGAATGAGCTTTTAAAAGGAAGTCACTAGCTGAAAATACTACTTACAAGGTCTTAAAGCTAGATGAAGGAAAAGTTGGGAGGGCAAATGAGTGTGAGGTTGGAACAGCCACCATTTCAATGGGTTAACAATATTATTCCTCCCCTATCTAGTCTTCTCAGGCTATGATTTTTCCTGGGAATAAACAGACACTTGGGTCTCCAGAGCTTCATCCTCCTAACATACTGCCAAGTAAACAAACATTTTCATCAAAAAAAAAAAAAACCCAACAAAAAAAACACAACCAAAAAAACCCCAAAGTCCTGCAATAAATAACTTATTTCAATACTTCCAAAACTCTGAACAATTTAAGATACCATTAGACTGTCCTAAAAGACATGTCAAGAAATCATTACATTGTTTTTAAGTAATCATCAGAAATAGGTTCTTCGACTCCATCTTGTTGGGATTTTGGAAGCTGTCTGTTATGAAAAAAACCCACTTAATGATCAGATCTTATGTTGATCTGATCAGATCTTTCCCTCTTCCTCAGTTACACTAGATTTTTTTTTTTTTAAATTTATGCTGAAGTCCAAAATCCAGCCTGACCTCTGATGCTATGGCATCCCTTAACTCACTGCCTATACTTATGTTTGGCAACAAGCTGTCTGAAGTGGTGTGTTTATTATGTAAAACATTGTACCTGTCTGTGTCTTTTATCACTTGCTCCTCACATCTCAGGCACATTAGACACAACGTGCACCACACTATGATGCATTAGACTACACCAAGACATCCAAACTCCTCATCAAAATCCAAGGTCCAACACATGTGTTTTACTATTACCATAAACATTCTTCTGTACCATAATATCTTAAGCCCTTTTTGCTGCTCTTCTGTAATAACTTCAAGTGAAGTCCACTCAGAATTGGCAACAGGCAGCCTATTACACACAATGACGCAACTACCAGTAAGAGAATCCATTCCTCAGCAGCAACTTCTAAGGGTTGCTGAGTCACAATCGAGAGCTTAAGAGAATCTCTCAACTGGAACAGTTAACCATGTTAGATAAAAACAAATTAGTAATTTCTGTTACATGACACTTTTTCCATCTTGTCATAATTTACAGAGCTACTGGAAACTAAAAAATGTTGATCCAGGATTATCCAAAAATCAACATAATATAATCTTGATAAACATCTAAAGTATTAAACAATGCCAGTTGTAAAGATAGTTAACTACGAAGGGGAAGTATAAAAGTGTTAAGATATAAAGTGATAACGTGTCAGATATAAACTCAGATGGCTCACTGCAGTGAGCCAGGATGACTGAATTTCAGAAACATTTTAGCCAAAGGCTACACTTTGAACTCCTAAATTTTTTATTATCTTTGGAATATGACCAGTTTAGGATTTTCTGCATCCATTTTCAACACATAAGGCAACCGTTTGCTTAACAAAACGTCATAGCCCTGGGTTCATAAGAAGTGCACACCATATTTGTTCTGAAAAGGTACGTTCAAATTTTGATTTCCTATTTGGAAATTATTATTTGGATGATATTTATTTATATGCATATCCAGGTCATTTCCATTTATATGCATATTCAGCCTTAGGATATATAAAGATAGTTTTACTACTTAGTTACAACTTTAACGTTGTTTACAGTTGGACTAGATGATCTCAAGAGGTCTTTTCCAACCTTAATGATTCTATGATCCTATAGCAAAATTATTAATACACCAACACCATTAACATAATTTGTATATGGGAAAAATAGTAACACAGCTTAGAAACATGAATTATCTTCATATTAAAGGTATAAGAAGCAGCAAAATTTTGGGGCTAGCAGACCTCAAACTGGTAACTTATAAATGAAGATGACTTGGATAAGACAGCAGTCGTATAAAAAACTGTTTCTCTTAGCAGTATGTATACAGTATCTAGACTTCCAAGTTTATAGTTTAAGATTTGAAGGTTTTAAGCACAAAATACTGGATTTACTAAGTGCAATCTCAATGCCAAGCAAGCCAGAAAAGAAAACCCAGACAGAACAAGCTATATAATGCATCAATGGGGAGCATACATCGAGAGATTTACTCCTCCAGCAACCAAAGTTGCAGGTAGAAAGAGAATCTAAATCAGACCACATGGCCCAAGTCACGATGAGTCTTAGTCCCAGTACTATCCCTTTTCTACACACAAGATCTGCCAGTTCAGTCCAGAAGGACCTACTGTAAGACTAAGCTACATCATTTACATCAGCAGAATGAGATTCCATGAGCACAGCCTGTTACACCGCTCTAGGGAAACATCAGAGAGCATTCTGAGGCCCAAAAGAGGTTCTTTAGTGCTGTTTCTACAATGCTTGTCTACTGAAATCTTTCACTAACTTTTAACAAATGTAGTGGGAGTTTCCCCCCAACACGGGCACCAGCTTCTTTGATTTGTAATGTTAAGTTATTAACACTAAAATGTCTTGATCAATCAAAACATCACCTATTTCCTCTAAAGACCAGTTTTGATCAGCATATGCAACTGACGCCGTTTGACACAAATGCACTGTGAAAAGTTATTACTGTGGTAACTACACTGTCATGAAAGGGTTCCCGTTGTAGAAGTCTATGAAAGATCATGCGGCTTTGTGGGCTGTACTAATTGTAGTTACAGCTACTCTTTCACCTGTTGAAAAGCAATTATTTATGTAGCCTGATTGGAAAAAAACAAATCAGGTTTAGCTATTTCAATGTGCTTAAGTTTCCAAACAAAAGATTTAACAGCGTCTTTTGCTTTTCTGGAAAGGAAGGTGTCCGGCTGTTTTGGTATCCAGAAAATTAAACACACAACAAAAGCATATGGTAATGTTACCTAAGTAAAGCTGGGAAGTTATTCAAAAAATGTACATCGTTGCAGAGATTAACATTAACAGTTTTAACTTGTGACTGAACTCCAGTAAGTTTTATGCTTGTATTCTCCACATTATGAGTTAATCTCATGAGATACTCTGATCTACGGTTTTGAGATCTTTGCTGTTAAAAGGAAAATGCAGAAGCTGTATTGAAGTAGCAGGTAAAGATTCTGAATCCGCAGTGAAACAAAGTTTCACACAGAAAATCTTGACTATTTACCTGTACAGCAGTTACTTACTAGTGTATCTAATACTGAAGTCACCAGCTGTGTAAGGAAAAGCAGACCTCCGATCTCTGTGCATGAGAGTTTGATCAAAATTTAAGATGGCACCTTAAAGTTTCTGATGACAAAAATAGTTTTACTGAGCTTGAACTCAGTTTTACACTTAAAAAAATAGAAGATGTAAACCTTTGGGGGTATAAAGGGGTTTTATGTTTGCTTACTTGCACTGATAGCAATAATTACTTAGCCATGTAAAGTTTTTGCATGGCTATGTTATAAAACCCAGGAGACAATGCTACTACTGGGACGACTGCTAAAGCTCACCTTCCCATCTCCTAGAAGTGAGATTTTAGGATTTTAGAGAGAAAAAAGCAAAAACTTCAAAAGGAAGTAGTTTTCAGCGTTAAAGTAAGGTATTTCACTCAGTAAATAGCTGAATATTTCCAAATGGTTAGACAGGTAAATAGGAAATACACATCTATTACACAGCATTCTTTTCTTTTACAGAAAGACAGCAGAGGCGGTGAAAGAACACAGGTAATATTTCCCACGCAACTGCCTAGGAACAACTTGCAGGCAAGTAGTTTAACTGCAGGAAAACCTGCTGCTAGAAGGCAGCAGTTTTGAATTTGCTAATGCATTTTCAAAAAATTAAAA